>VWZZ01006098.1:173064-203913 GCA_013399095.1 Psophia crepitans
GAGGCACTGGCACAGGTTGCCCAGAGAAGCTGTGGATGTCCCCTCCCTGGCAGTGTTCAAGGACAGTTTGAATGAAGATTTGGGCAACCTGGTCTAGTGGAGGGTGTCCCTGCCCATGGCAGGGGGATTGGAACTAGATGACCTTTGAGGTCCCTTCCAACCCAAATCATTCTATGATTCTATGAAGTTTGTGTTTATTTCTTCTGCAGGGCCATGTCAGGGAGGGGGGTGTGTGTGTGGTGCTGGAGCCCCTCATGCAATGAGAAATAGCCCTCCCCTCTGCATCTGTATGTGAATGCATCTGTAAGCTGAAATGAGCAGGTGATGCATTCACATCTTTGATTTGGGAGATTAAATCTTGCCTTAGGCAGTCCCTTCAAGTCCCATAAACTGGGACTTACCCCACTGGCTCGTGATCCCCATTGCCTGCTCACAGGGCTTGGTCTCAGGCTGAAGCAAAGAGGTATGAGGTGGGAACCTGGGCTCGTGGGATGCTTGTGAGAAAGGTGCTTCAGTAGCAGCCAGCCCTGTGGCCTCTCTATGTTTCCATGCAGAGCATTGTTGCATTGTCTCATGGCTGGAGAAGAAGACATCTAGAGCAGGACCTAAGCCCTCATAAAGTAAACACCTTCTTCAACAGTGATATTTCCTTCCAGGTCACTTTCTATTTGAGCAAGAGCCCAAGATTCCCTGGAGACCCCAAGATCTTCCACCACAAGGTCATAGCAGCTCTCCAGGCAGCTGATGCAATATTGGCATGGCATAACAAATGCAATATTTTGGGCTCCCTTTGGGTGTGTTCAAGAACTCTCCATATCCTGGGCTTCAGGTGCCAAAAAATACAATTTTAGACCTAGTTGCAGTGGAAAGCTGCGTTAGGAGCCAGCTCAGCTTGGAGCTATAACAAATTTGGCCTCTGGCTGATTCCCGAGCAAGCAGACTCACTTGTTCAAATGATCCATTTTTCATGAAATGCTAGGCCTATCTTTGCTTCTGCTGAAAATCTGTTTCACAGGTGTGCTGGCATTTAGGCTCACTTTTAAATTTTACTGTCCCAAGGGATTTGTGAGTGAGGTGTGACGTTCTGTTTGGACCACACAAGTATCTCAAGTCTCACCAGATGGCACTGTACTCAAAGGTTGACTCTGGATGGCACAGGAGAGGACCAGGTGTCCATGCAGGAGGTGTAGAGGTGTTCATATGGAGTGTAGAAACACAAGCAGGTTCCCAGCACCTGGCTGGTGACCTGCAGATTCTGGTGCACAAGCTTAGCATGCCCTAAATGAGACTCCTCTCACATTGGAAGATGTTGAAACTAAGTCATGTTCCCTTGCATGTGGGGTAGACTCCAAGCGCCCTTGGGAGAAGCACCATGTCCAGTGCATTGAGCGCACCAGATGGCAAGGCCGTTCACAAGGTGCCTTGTGTTTTCATACTATCTCATTGGGGCAGCACTTCCAGAAGTCTTCAGCTGAAATGAGCAGGAAGACTCACACAGGTTAACAGGAGAGGAGCAGAGGCTTAGTGCAGAGGCTTAGAGCAGAGCCTGCTGCAGAGATCGGCTCATGGCCATACTCCATGGGGTTGCTGGGTATGGGAAGGCCTGCAGAGGTCTCTGCACTGGGGACAGTTCTTGCACTGCTGTTGTAGGCACCATCAGGAGATCATCAGCATGATCCTTAATTTGTATGGATAAATAAGCACCATCAGGAGATCATCAGCATGATCCTTAATTTGTATGGATAAATAAAAAACTGGGAAGAAGGAGAGGGAGAAGGAGCAGAAGAGATGGGGACATGAAGCAGAGGTGTTGGATAGGTTGCTGTCTACACCGCGCTGTTCTGCTCTATATCCGGTTTTGATTTGCTTTTTGTTTTGGTTTGAGAGTATGTAGAATGAAGTAACTAAGGTGCTCATCTATCTTGGTCTTTTATTCAGGTGGAAAAGAGAAGAACAGCGAAGAAGATACTTGACATACATGCTAGTGACTGCAAAAAAACCCCACAGTCAAAGCTACTTTTAAGGGATACCAGGTTTGATAAAGGCTTCAGGTAAGGTCCCCAACAGGAACCCAGCACAGGAAGCTAATTTCAGTGTGCTTTTGCTCTGAGGCAGAATAGAACCAGATTATTCAATATTTTCCCATTAGCCTTGAAAAAGGCTGTGCATATGAGGCCTGAAGTATTGATTTGCAGTGTGCTGTATGCTCCGTGCCATTTCTTTGAATTACAGTTGGGGTCACAGGATCCTCAGATCTATAAGACCAGAGCTTGGTACACAGTGAGAATTACCTAACAATAATTTAGGACTAGAGTTTCCATCATCCTTAGACAAATTAGCTAAGAAAGCATTTCACAAGATGTACTGAATATCTCTGGGGGGTAAGAAAGGGGCACGGAAGACAGAGTGTAACACTTTTGTTGGCCGTACTTAGCTCTCTCTAATAGAGAGATGTGAGCAGTAATTGAAAGAGGTCTCTGGCCTTTCTGGAGTCTGCTCAGCTCAAACTCTGCCTGTGTGTGACAGGTACCTGCCTGACTTTGACCTAAAACATGGAAAAAATTATGCATTTTTGGTTTTTAAACTTACCATTCTGTGTGTTCACCTTTACAGGTGCAGTGGGGTAACTGCTGTGGAAGATGTTCAAAAGGACAGTCCCTTCTGGTGGGTCGCTGTCTGCAGCCTGAGCTCATTTTAGTGATCACTTCCCTCAGTTCACTGATTACCTCTGGTTACTTATAGCTTAACATTTAATGTTTATTTCCAGAAAAGTTTGCCCATGCTTTACCTGACCTTTGGCTATTAATTTCCTCTGGAGGAGGCACTGCTGCTGATGTTCTTCTTTCATGTGTGCTTGGTTCATTAAGCCATGCAAGATGCCAGCTACCGAGACAGAGGTCACAGCAGTCCCGTGCTAAGCAGGACAAGACAGCTCTCTCCATTTAGGGTCTTTTGTTCTATATATATTTAACACTTGCCAGTTGAAGAGAGCCTGATGATAATGTCTGAAAACACTCGTCACATTTGCAGGCTATTTGAAACAAATTAAGGGCTTTACTCTGGCAGGGAAGAACGCAAAGAGCCTTTTCACTTTGCTTCACTGGACACCTGATTGGGCTCCAAGTTCTTCATCATCAATGCGGCAATTCTGCTATTCAACATCATCCCCCCATGACTAGTAATGTGAACAGAGCTTTTCTTTAATGCACATAAGGCTTCGCTCCTGAGTCTTGCGTGGGAACCTATTGGCCATTTAGTACCTGTGAAGGTACTTCTTATGTGATCTCTGTTTCTGAGCTGTGAAACAGAGGTGATGATGCACCTTTTTCCCTCCACTGAATGTCTGTGAGCCTGTTTTAGCTATCGTCTCCAGGGTGGTCCACTGTCCTGTTTTGTCCAAGCAACATGCAGGCTGAGCCCCAAGGCTGGTGGGACCCTTGTGCATCACTGTCATGAATAATAATAATAAAACCACATGATGAGTCTTTGTAATTGACACTGCTGTCTTGACTTTATTCAGTATGAGGAAAAGCGCAATATTGATATTTACTAAAAATTGTAACAGATTTGCTAAAAATTATAGCAGATTGTGAGGGCTCCTGACATACAGAAACAGCAGAGAAGAAGAAATTAAAAAAAAAAAATCCAAAAAAGAAAACAACTATTAGAAAAGACAGATCTCTGGGGAGTCTGTCTTTTTTTTTTTTTCTCAGATGAATCTACAGAGTTCAGCTAGCTTAGCTTACTAAGATGAAGGCAAAGGGCATATATCTATTAATATATTAGAGATAAAGAAAATAATTGCTTATACAAAATAAAAAAAACCTTAATTTAGAACAAATAAGTATAAATTGTCCCTGAAATAGAAGCTGATTTCTAGTCATCAGAGCAGCAAGAGTCAGGAACAGCTTCTCAGTTCCTATAGGAAATGACTTTTAAGGGTGAGAGGACCGTCAGGCACACAGGCTCTTTATCTCGTTTGAAACAAGCTGGTCTGAAACTCCAGGCCATGTACAGTTTCTCTGAGTTTAAATTCATTAAATTAACTAACCGAGAGCCTGTAATGGAAGGCTGTTGGTTGTTTGGGTTTTTTTTCCTGGCATTTGGGATAGGTCTGTTAAGATGATTCCTCAGTGTTTCTGGAGACATGTGGCTGTATAGTGTACACGGGGTCGTGTGGGGTGGTCAGAGGGCTGCTGTGGAAAGGCCTCTCTGCGTCATGTTACTGCTTTTGTAAGATGATGATGTGATGGAGCGTCTGTGAGAAGACACGGAACCTGGGAACTCCAGAGGGCTGTTTTTTTGCTAAAGGTGAGTCTTACAAAATGACGTTGTAACCAAACCTTTCATTCACCACTAGAAGGTGCCCGAAGCTCCTTCCACAAAACATATGACATATATGTGGCATATACAGCGCTTTGCGTAAAGACAATTAAGAGGTTTTGTCATTCTGTAACTCCTGCCATCTCATGTTCTCTCCAAAAATACCTGCTTCACAAGTCCAAAGATACCTGAGCACTTGCAGCAACAACAGATGGTCTCCTGTGTACGGTAACATTTCCAGGAACACAGATGCTTCCTTGAAAGATTTAGCTCCACATGGGCAGAAATTAAAGACTCTAGACAGTGAGGAAAGCTGGCCAGGCAGGCACAGATGTTGGTCAGAAAGTGCTTGCTGCTGTTGCAGTGATGTTTGAAGGACCACTCAGGCAGAGCAGTCACTTTGAGGACCCTGCCCATTGGTATGCACGAGAAATGGTCATGTCACTGAAGAAAAAAGCCTTTCTTCACTGCACAGAGCCCTTGCTGGGACAGCAGCAAACAAATGAAGACACACACACACACACGCACACATACAAATGTAACTGTTGCCATCTAATGGGTGGCATCTAATGATGCAGGTAGGGCATGGACTTTAGTCCCACATCTGCTGGACTCCTCATCTGGGAATTAGATCCAAATTGCAAGCACCAAAATGTTGCTGTCAAGGTGTCCCAGCTTTCATTAAGGCAAGTGGAGAGATGCTCTGTGGTGGGATTCAAATCACCATGAGGCTGCCTTTGGCCAGCTGAATCACTCTCTGGACACCACTGGCACATACACACCAGCACTTGGACATCTACATGCAGTCTGGATCTGAATTGCACCCATCTCATGGCTTTGGATGGATGTCATGCCAACACACAGTAACACACCCCCTGTGGGCTCCTGTCTGTGAAGTGTGGGTGAGCCTCAGAGCAGAAGCTTCCCCTCTCTGCACACACACTGCCTGCCCACCAGCAACTCGGGGGCCATAATCTGAACTGGGACCTGGATGTGCTTCCGCGATACAACCCAGGAGAGCAGGGGCGTTCCAGGACTTTGGGGCTTTGGGCAGAGTTGCTGGGTGGGTCTTTGTCTCCTGGAACCTCTTTGTTTTCTAGGTGTTGCTGTTCTGGCAACGGTCACCTGCTAACCCCACACAAGGCGGTTCAGAGGTGAAAAGGGTCCTGGTAATCCTCATCCATACACAGAATCCATCCAAATGTCCAAGTGCCAAGAATGGCTCACGCTTTTCTCCCAAGAAAGGGCACTGAGAGCCTCCCATGCCTGGTACTTGAAAGAAAAAGCATGGAGTTTTTTTACTGATGTGCCAGAGAGCTGAGTTTTGTCTTTCCAGTCCTTCCCAGGAAGATTGTTATGGGTGGCAGCGATGTGGAAAGCACTTTTGGGTGAAATCTGTCTCCACATTTTACCAGCAAATTTGTGTTTGAACCAGCAAAGGACAAGGAGTTGAAAGCTGAAAGACCCTCTTTGTCCTCTTTGCCAACAGAATTTACTTTGTGAGGAGGAAAGAGACTATTGAAGAAAATCAGAAGAGAAAGAAACAATATATCCTGCTGCTGCTGCAACTCCACAGATTAATGGCAAGAGCTGGAATGTCAAAAATTTATACCCAAAGGTTTCGCCACGTCACCACCACACACAGTGTTTATTGAAGAAAATCAGAAGAGAAAGAAACAATATATCCTGCTGCTGCTGCAACTCCACAGATTAATGGCAAGAGCTGGAATGTCAAAAATTTATACCCAAAGGTTTCGCCACGTCACCACCACACACAGTGTTTATTGAAGAAAATCAGAAGAGAAAGAAACAATATATCCTGCTGCTGCTGCAACTCCACAGATTAATGGCAAGAGCTGGAATGTCAAAAATTTATACCCAAAGGTTTCGCCACGTCACCACCACACACAGTGTTTATTGTGCTGTTTGCTGCACTTGCATCACCAAAACGTCTTGTCTAGAAAAACAATGTTTTCCTTAAATTTCAGAAGGTATTTGACTAAACAGTATTCTTTCCATCATCGGTGTTTCCCAGCTATAGTGTCAAATGGGGAGCTGTAGCGGGAACATACAGCGGGTGAACACATTCTGGAAAGAAGAAACAGCCCCTGGAGGAAGGGCGAGAGAAGGAAAAACCTTTCCACAACCCAAGGCAACCCATTTGCAAAGAAGGAAAAAAATCTCATCTGGGAAGAACAACAAGAGGCTTGCCAGGACAGCAAAACTTTCTTAATGAACAGGATTCTATCTGAACTATTCCCATATTAAAAAAAAGTACCATGGCCTTTAAAATTCCGAAAAAGCTGGAACACGTTTCCAAGAGTTGTCTCCTAGCAATCACAGTGCTTTTAATCTTGGTTTCTTGTACAGTCCTCTCGAAGCACCTCATTCTCTCTGCCTGTTCTCGGTTCCTAGCTGGATAGTAGTTTTTATCATCAAACAAGCTGAATTACTGAGAGAAATGTGGCTCAAGGTCTCATGAGCCTTGAGGGATCACCATGACTCAGTAAAGCATTCTGCAGCCAAACAGGAATTAAACAGCTTCCTCTAAATTTTAAGACAATTTCAACACAAAAATGGGGACAATTTCTTCTGTCAGTAAAGCACGTCTTTCACATCCCGCAGTATCAGGATGAATTGCACTAAATGCATTTACAGTCTATATAATTAAAATATTGCACACTTCTACAGAAAAGAAATTCAACTGACTAAAATTTCAAAGACTGGGAACATAAATCCACATTAAAATACCAACTATAAAAACAGGCCTGATTTTAAAATCCAGGCATTCACCACTTCTTCCCAATGACTTCAGTAGGAGCAACACACTTCGAACTCAGGTTGCTCTTCTAAAACAGGCTTCCAGTTGGATTTAGGATCAGAGATTTACTTTTGAAAACCATTTGGACTCAGCTGTATCTGTGCTCATCTTTAGGTCCATCAGTCGGTTTAGTTCAAATAACACAAGATACAGCAGCATTTACATTGGGTGCCAGATTTAGACATACGACTGTAATGACATAATCTAAGCATGTGTTTAACATTTAGGATAAGTGCTGTTTGTGTCTTCCAGTCGGTTTCCCTAAATATATAATAATATATAATACATGTTATGTAATATATGATATATAATAAGTAATATATAATATATAATAATATAACCCAGGGATGGGTGTTCTTCAGAAAAAAAACAGCATGAAAATGAAGCAAAGCACCAGTCATGGCTCAGACTGTGCCAGGAACCCAGTGACTTCTTCTGGCTCCACCCAGCATCACTTGACTTTCAATCTGTGGTTTGAAACTCTGTGAAATTACATCACCGCAGGTGACCAATGGGTCACTGTCACCAGTGGGCATCAGAGAGCCAGCTGCCATAAGGACTGCACTTCTGTAAGTATTGCATGTCTCTGTTACAGAGTTTTATAATTGCAAAGGTTTCCAGCAGCGTGACACAATTACTAGATATCTTTGAGGCTTTATTTTTTTGATGGTAAGAGATGGTAAGAGTGAGAAAAATAACAAGCGTCGTGCCAACTAAAGAGATAATTTTATCAACTTCATTTTACATCTATTCATCAGAGCTTACTCTAGTGAAAGGACAGATCTAAACTAGCATCAGACTTATTAGCCATTAGTTCTGCACTCTTAGAGATGTCTACAGAAACCCAATGACTATTATTTTGATGACAATCGAAAGAGTGTTTGCAGACTTGTGGAACAAAATGATATAATTTAGTCATTTTCTGTGAGATAATAACGATGTTCTAATTGAAAAATGTACTCTGATATAATTATCCTACATCTTTATAAGTCTGCCTGAGGAATTCAGTAGAAGAACAAATGGGAATATTTTTACTGCACCTTGTGAGAAAAAGGTCTCAAAGTTTTATTTGTATCACCTGATGCACGTTCAGGAGACGGAAGCGGCATAATAGCAAAATGGTTTCCTCGTCTGGTCTGGTGGTAACCTCTTGGGGCAGGATCCAAAGGAAGATTTACAGCCAAAAATCAGACACAGACTTGAAGTTGGGACTCACACATACACATGGGTGCCCTGTGCGCTGGTAGACCTTGGGATATCTCCCCTGGCTTCCACCTGCATCTCCCAAAGGACATAGGTCTTCTATGTGTTACCTTCTGCCAGTTCTTCTGCAGATAGTTTATATATTCCTGAGTGTCTAAAATGGCACTGGATTCCTGCGTTTAGTCACCTGGGTTGCTTCCTCCATGTTAGAGTGAAACTTGTTTTCCTAAGGAGTTGTCCAGCTGAACCCTGGAGGGGCAGGAGAGAAGAAGAAACGACTCTTTGTTTCACCCTGCCCTGGGTTGCTGCTCCTCCTCTGCCGTGTTTTCAACAGCAAGTCTTCTTTTGCAAAGAGACCAGTCTGAAACTGCTGTGCAGGGCAGTCTGCCCCCAGGGCAGGCTCAGGCTCCGGATACACAGGGCAGGACAGGACACGGCCACCTCTGCTTTCCCTGCAGATTAGCTCTGGGAGCTCTCATTTCTGGAACTGTCCTGTGAAACAGCCAGCTCTGTGCCTGCTACAGCAGCACGTCAGCTCTGGCTCTTCAACTCGGCTGCAACGCCAACACTGACTTGTAAGCATCTACGTCTTCCGTGTGACCCTTTGGCTAGTTTTGGAAAACATCCTAGTGTGTAAGCCAAAAGCTGCCTCATCCTGGTGATGCTCCCAGGCAGAGCGAAAGCCCGCATGGCTTCCTGCCACCCACAGCAGGGCGAGTGCCGGGCGAGCAGGGCTGCATCAGAGCCCAGGCGGTGCAGTGGGACACTGGATACGCGCGCAACTTACCTGGGCTACAGAGGACCTCACCGAAAATATCAGTAATATGTTCCAGGCTAGAGCGTGGCAAAATTAAGTGCTAAGTAGGAAAACCAACACCTTCACTTCTGTGTGGGGCCTGGCTGGGATGGAGTTACTTGTCCCACAGCAGCCCTCCCAGCGCTGTGCTGTGTGCTGGTGGCCAGCAACGTGCTGGTGACACCCCGGTGCTGTGGCCGCTGCTGAGCAGGGCTGGCACGGCACCAAGGCTGTCTCTGAACGTTCCCCCTCACCAGTAGGGGGGGGTGGGCCAGGTCTTGGGAGGGGACACAGCCAGGACCCCAACTGACCAAAGGGATGTTCCACACCATGTGAGGGCTGCTCAGCAATAAAAGCTGAGGGAAAGGAGGAGGAAGGGGGGGGCATTCATTATTTACAACACTTGTCTTCTGGAGCAACCGCTATGCCTACTGAAGCCCTGCTTCCCGGGAAGTGACCAGACATCATCTACTGATGGGAAGTAGGGAATAAATCTTTTGGTTTTCCTTTGGTTCTGTGCACGGTCTTTTGCTTTGGCTTTATTAAACTGCCTTTACCTTGACCCACGAGAGGTTTTCCCATCTTTTCTCCCCTCCTTGACCAGCTGAGGAGGGCAGTGACAGAGTGGCTTTGGGGGGCACCTGGTGTCCAGCCATGGTCAACCCACCACAGTTTCAAAGCAGAGACAGTGTATCTGAGGTTGTTAATGGGCTGGCAGCTGCTGCTGGAACTTACAGGGATGGCTGGAACTGAACTGCCATTGCCCTAATTGCTTCCAACAGCAATCCCAGGGAGCAGAAACTGAGTGTGCCCTATTTACTGAAATTTCTGCTCTGCATGAAGAGGAACTGCCAACCTGGAAGCCCCACAGAAAGTGCAAGGAGAGCAGAGCCCATGTCAGGAACCCCCTTGGTGAAGGAGAAACAGCTGCTGCTTCAGCAGCTGCTCTGAAACCCAAGGAATAACGGGCTCCTGGCAATTAGTTTTTGGCACATGTACTCACCTAATTTTTCTGACCTTCTAGACATGTGGTGTGGTACCACTAACCCCCAGAGCTGAGACAGCCCAGCTGGGAGTGTGCTCCCCATGTGGTTAGGACTCTTCCCACACTGAGCAGGGACAAACTGGTGAGCCCAGGAGCTCCATGAGAGCGAAGCGGTAGATGTCATTTGCGCCAGGGGAGGTTCAGGTTGGAGATGAGGAGAAATTTCTTCTCGGAAAGGGTGGTCGGGCATTGGAACGGGTTGCCCAGGGAGGTGGTGGAGTCACCGTCCCTGCGGGTCTTTAAGGAAAGGTTAAATGTGGTACTGAAGGACATGGTTTAGTGGGTAATAGGTGATGGGGGGACGGTTGGACTAGATGATCCCTGAGGTCTCTTCCAACCTTAATGATTCTACGATTCTCTTTTTGCCTTCCTCCTTTCACCCCTCTGACCTCCCAGGGAAGCCTCAGCCTTGGGTAGAAGGTTCAGGACTCAGGAAGCAGCATGAGGAGGAAACAACAGATCCAAAATTCTCCTGTATTCACCCAAAGCCCCCCAGCAGGTCCCTCCCCAGCTTGCCATCCATGAGAGCTCATCCCAGCTGCTGTGAAAGAGCCGTCCACCCTCTGGCTTGTTCAATGATTGCAGAGGTGGGAAGGGCAGGAGTTGGCCAGATGTCACTAAAAGACTCCTTGGCCATACCCAAAACACCAGGGAAGAGGACAGAGCCCTCCCAGAACCTGGCTCAGCTTTTGGAGGAGGGAGGAAGCCTGCGGTGAGGAGGGTTTATGCCTCCATCACAGCAAAGGTGCGATGGCGGTGTCACACACTGGTGGGCTCAGGGGCTCGAGGGACAGCGTGTTTGCCAGGGTGCATGGCATGTCTTCAGCTTGGGCTGTCTTTCCATCCTGTCACCGTGCCCTGGAGCCGTCACGCAGGCACGGGGTGCTCCCTGTCTTCTCATTCCTCATGCAGAGCAGATGCATATTGCTATTAGCTGCATTGCACAGGCCCCTCGGGCCTCTCCTGACTACAGGAGGGATAGGCAGGCTCATAATGTGTTAATAATCGAGTGGGGTTTTTTATTTATAAGGCAGCCTGCTCCCTGCTGTGGAGCTGGGGGAACTGTGCAATAAGTCGTGATAAATCTACTGAAACAGTATAAATAAGTAATCAGCTTTAAACCTAGCTGTAAAATTACTAGGTAAATTAGTGAACAGAAAATTAGATTTTTGGTTTTGACTTCATTGTTTCGAGTTTCACGTGATTCTGGAAGCTGTAAATTTTGGGGGGGAGTCTGTGAAGGGGCAGGAGACAGCCAAGGGTCAGAGAGATGAGAGTGCTTTGAGCAGCAGAGGGAAAAGGGCAGAGGTGTCTGTCCTTCAGATGGGGACCCGCTGGTCGGGGCCGAGGTCCTGGCACAGCCCCTCACTCCTCTCCAAACCAGCAGCACCTAGGGTTATGGTGGGAAATGACTTAGAGAAATCCCAGCCTTTGCCCTGCACAGCACAGGTTGCTCCTGCAGTTCGTGCTGGCTGAGTCCTGGGCAGAGATTTCTTTCTTGCTTGTGGTAAACATATTTGCTTGTGGTATAACATCATTTCAAGCCAGCTATGACTTATGTTTGGGCCCCTCACCACAAGAAAGACATCGAGGCCCTGGAGCGTGTCCAGAGAAGGGCAACGAAACTGGTGAAGGGGCTGGAGCACAGGTCTTATGAGGAGCAGCTGAGGGAACTGGGACTGTTTAGTCTGGAGAAGAGGAGGCTCAGGGGAGACCTTGTTGCCCTCTACAACTACCTGAAAGGAGGTTGTGGTGAGCTGGGGGTCGGCCTCTTCTCGCAGATAACTAGTGACAGGACAAGGGGGAACGGCTGCAAGTTGTGCCAGGGGAGGTTTAGGTTGGAGATGAGGAGAAATTTCTTCTCGGAAAGGGTGGTCGGGCATTGGAACGGGTTGCCCAGGGAGGTGGTGGAGTCACCGTCCCTGGGGGTGTTTAAAGAAAGGTTGGATGTGGTACTTAGGGACATGGTTTAGTGGGTAATAGGTGGTAGGGGGATGGTTGGACTAGATGATCCCTGAGGTCTCTTCCAACCTTAATGATTCTATGATTCTATGTTTGGGCGAAGTCATCGCTGACACTCATCACTCCCCACTCTGTTGGGCCACAAGGCGAGAGGCAGGGGGCTGGGTTGAGTCTCTGCCCCCTCCATCAGCGACAAGCATGTGAACCAGAGGTGCCGTGGCCAGCCGATGTCCTGCTCTCCCTACCGCACCTCCACCAACAGAAGCTCATCAAGAAGCTGCAAACTGGGAAAGCCTTTTGGGAGGAGATTCAGAGTTTTCTGGAGACAATGAAGAGCTTTTGGGAGAACATCAAGGGCTTTTGTGAAAAAATCAGAGATTTCAAGATGGTCATCCAAGCCTTCTGGGAGGAGGAAAAGCCAGTCTGGGAGGAGGAAGCTGCCTTTTGTGAGGAAGAAAAGGCTATTTAGGAGAAAGCAGAAGCCTGGAGGGTGTATCATGACCTCTGGAAGGACTAGAAAGTTTTCTGGAGCAAGGATAAGGATTTCTGGAAAGAAGATCAGCTCCTCTGCGAGAAAAAGAGTCCTACAGGCAGAAGAGGAAGCTCTGTGGCAGATGAAACATCTTTCTTGGAAGAGGAGAGAGCTTTTTGGAAAGATGAGGAGGCCTTCCAGGAAGACAAAAATCCCTCAAGGAGTATGAAATGTTGCTTTGGTAGGAGGCCTTCAGTCCTGAGAGAGAGAGAGACTATCTCCAGGGATGCCACTGCCCACAGGGCAAATCATAAATTGTTCTGCTGGGCTCAGAAACATGTGGAATGCCATATATACTGATGTGAGTATGTTATTTAAGCAGTGCTGTGCTTCAAACAGTTGTCTGAAATAGCATCTCTTGTTCTAGGAGTAAATCAGAGTAGGGTTTTTTTTTACTGCAATTTGCTTTGAAGCCATTGTGGTTATGTTCTCAGGACATTATTTATTCTTTTGAGGTCCTGTAGCCTGAGGAATGGGGTAAACCTTTGGTTTCCTGGCCTGTCACCAGGTGGAGGAGTGTGAGTGGGTAAAGTCACAAGAAGTTGAGGACTCAATGGCTGAGATCATCTTCTGCAGCTCACAATGTCTCACCTGACTCAGTGCAGTTTCTACCGGCTGAGTCAGTGCCAAAATAAGGCACTGATAAATGATAACCTTCAGATCCCCCATATTAAAGAGTCACCTTAACAGTTCTGTTAGTGAGACAACTTGTGCTGTTCCACCAGGTTTGGGCTCTGACTTCCCATTCAACTTCCCGCTGCTCTTGCGAGCGTCATGAGAACATTTACCCGCTCGGGTGAGACCCCTACATCCGCTGCCTGGCTGAGAGCAGCTTTGGCATCTGCCTTGCTGACATGGGCAGAGGAGGGGGACAGAAGTGGGAGGGACTACAGAAGTTAGCAGCGTGTGGGAAAAGAGGCAAACTGGAGGGGCAGCAAGTCCCTCAGCGAGGTGGGGGACTAAATAAACTTGGCAGTGTGAGGATATATGTTTGTGTAAGAGCAGGAGAGGCTGCACACCAAGGCTGGGATTATTATCCCCCTGCCGAGCTCCTGTTGCCAGCACAGGTACAGCAGCCTCTAACACAAAATCTGCGATTACTGCGGTGCAAGACATGGTCAATATTTAGCAATACCTTACGTGATGCGAGTACGGGGCCAGTGCCCTCTGCTGAGCTGTGCCACAGGAACTGCAGGTTTTCTTTCCTCTGGAGGAACTGAGCTCAGATGCTTTGTGTTTTCAAAGACTGAGCTGTAAAGGCTGGTCTAGACGCAAATCTGTGTTTGATCCTCTGTACATCTGGGAGTGTCGGGGACAAGAGCAACAGCGGTGAAAAGTATGATCTGAGTCGAACCGGGCATTGAATTTTTCTCTGGTATGGTAGCATTAGTAACTCATTCTCCTTCAATACAGGATTTTTAACACTAAAAAGTCTCAAGATCACAATGTAAGAAGCCTTTACAATTGCTGGTGAAGAATCTGATGACTTCTGCAACTGTCAGGCATACTTAGGCTGCCACTCAAGCCTGTCACTCAAGTTCAGTCCTTTGTGATCTGCTGTAGGATAGGGCTCCCTGTCCTGGTTAATTTTGCGCTAGACAAATTACGCACTATGTCTTTCCTGAAAAATCCATGAATATTTATTGCTCAGTGAATAACCAGTCCATAAAAAAAGCCGGCTGATTCAGCCAGGGTAGGAATGTTTTGCAACCATTGTTGTTATTATTCTATTATCACCACGTAAGCCAGAGAGGAAAATGACCTATTAGACCATTCAGTGCAACTGCCTGCAGATTGAGGACTCTTACGTGTTAGAGCTTTATCATTAGATGCTATAGAGAGAAAGAACCTTTCAGAAAATAACTGTATTCAAAAAGCACATGTCACTTAATATATTTTAATGTCAAAAGCCAAGGATTTATCTCAGTTATTCAAATCCACACGTCAAATTAACATCCATTTAAACTAAAATTAGGTATGCTTTGTCTTGCAAGGAACTTGAAGCACATGAAATGCTCTTAGGAGAGCTCCTAGTCACTTCTTTCACAAGAGAGCAGAACAATGTTCCTTCGGTGAGAATGCTGTCAGTATAATAGAGCAGTTGTGAAATCCAAGGCATTACACAGTGCAGCACGGAGGACCCAGAAGTTTAGCCAGAGAAAAGCATGTACCAGTATGGGTTTGGACTGCTAGTACCTTCCCTGAAAGTACTCCATCCGCAGTTAGCTTCAGAGTGCCCTTTGCTTGGGTGGCATTGCTGGAGAGAGACCGCTGCACACTGGGGCTTACCGGGGCTGGGTATTTGAAGGGGGACGTTAGATGGCACTGCAGGGCTCTGTGTCCTGCAGCTCTGGACTGAGTTTCAGTCACAACACCGGTCCCTCCTAACTCTCCAGACTGGTAAAGTGGCAAGGGGAACACATCAATTAAATACTATAAGGAAAAGCTCAGTTACATTTATCACCTCTGCAACATGTACATGGGGCCTTTCAAGACATGAAATTCAGAGTCAAGAAACACATAAATACACCTCTCTTGGCAGAGCAAGTCTGCTCATCTGGCAGAGGTTGGCTGTAGGGACCAGGAAAGGATTGGGCATGTCTGGAGAACAGATGTTTAAAGCATGGACTCGCCTAAATTAGAGTGGAAGGACCTAAAGAAGCTGCCAACCCACCTGTGCCCCAAAAGCAGCCATACCTGTAATGCTCTGTGCAAATACTTCTCTGAGCTGTTTTGCCTGTTTAATTCCCAGCACTAATGTTGCACAACCACCGCTTTCTCTCTGGGGCTTTACTTATAATAATTTTTTCATGGTGTCTGAGGTGAGTCTCCCTAATTGCAATGTTGACTTTTTACCTGTAGTCCTGTCCACAGCAGACATGGGGAACAGCCCTTCCATTTACCTTGTATTTATCTGTCTGAAGCGCAGTATTGTCTTCTCCACCCAAACCTCCCTAGACTAACTCACCCCATCTTCTTCTGGCCTCTTTCATTGACCAGATGCTTGAAGTATCTGGAAGGCTTTGGTCCTCCCTTCCAACCCTCCCTCCACAAGATCAAAAAATCGAGATAATTTGCAGCATCCAGATACAGCCCCTGAATATGCTGAAAGTCCAGGTGGTGGTGTCTGTTTTGTAGAAGAGATTCAGCCTGGAGTGATGCAGCTGAGTCCTTCAGACATCAAACATGGGTGCCGGTGGGTCCTTCTGCAGAGCAGTGCCACCACAAGGAGCCCTGTCCTGCACCCTGGGTGTCTCAGGTCCGTGTGAGAGGAGAACAAACCTGGGACTGACTCAGTGGCGCACTCAGGCAGAACAGGCGCCGGTGTAACTTTAGCCCGTAATCAGACTTCTGTGGTTGCTGTCCAAATAAAGATTCATTAATGATAAAAGCAGAAAAAATAGTGTAATTTCAGAGTAAACATAGGGATAAAACCCAAATACAGGGAAACATGGGGAACCCGAACGAGCATTATACGCTGGCAGTGCCATTAATTTAGAGTCAGTGAGCTGTGTGCGCTCAGGAAAGCTTTGAGGGCTTCGCGAGTCCTGCACAGAGCGATCTGGCAACGGGACGCAGGAGTTTGACAGACTGGCTGGGCGGCAGGCCCAGAGATCAATGTTTATAAACATGTTAAGGGTGAGTGTCGGGAAGATGGAGCCAGGGTCTTCTCAGTGTCACTAAGCGATAGGACAAGGGGCAATGGGTTCAAGCTAGAGCATAGGAGGTTCTGGGTTAACATGAGGAAAAATTTTTTCACTGTGAGGGTGACAGAGCACTGGAACAGGCTGCCCAGAGAGGTTGTGGAGTCTCCTTCTCTGGAGACATTCAAATCCCGACTGGACACATTCCTGAGTGATGTGCTCTAGGTGGTCCTGCCTTGGCAGGGGGGATTGGACTAGATGATCTTTCGAGGTCCCTTCCAACCTCTACAATTCTGTGATTCTGTGATTTCTGGTGTAGGCGATGCACTTCTTGCTTTCCTTCCCTGGACAAAAATACGGAAATACTATAGAAAATATTACAGAAACTATTACAGAAAATACATGTTGGGAGAGAAGGGTTCCATTTTACCCATACTGAAAGCAGCCCTGGCCTCAGTCACGAGCCAGCGAGGACACTGATAATCCTGAAATTCGTATTTCTAGGTGATACTCGAGTTTTTTCTTTCAAAGTTCCTGCTCAAGTGATTCACAGCAGGCTATTTTCTGCTCAGGGCCACAATCAAGGTGGAAGTTATGGACTGCAGCTTTGTACCTCTAAACACAGCAGAACATCCCAAAGCCCGAAGTGTCTTAGGGATGGCAACAACTCTCGCACGGAGTAATAAAGAGATTGAGTCATTAGTGCCAAATCAGCACAAATACTTGAATGGGAGAAAGAAATATCTCCTGAGCCGACCTACACATTTTTATAATGCAGCATTGTCATCAGAAAGCGTTCCTGCCGCAGCCGCGGAGCTAACTGCGGGAGGGGCAGGGCATGGAAAATGGGGAAGAGTCATTTAAGTCAACTGACACGTCCACGTGTGTCATACACTGGAGCGGTGAGAGTGACAGAAGGAAATTAAGTTTATCCAGTGTATGTGTGAGTATACGTGTGTGTGTGTATGTAGCTATAATCTCCAGCTCTGCGTGCCAGCGATTGCATGGGAGGAGTGTAAAAAAGCTGGGAGGCAGGCCTGTGGCTCCTGGGAAACGGGAGTTACGGAGAGCATCCGGCCACAAATATGAATCCTGCTGCCATTCCGCCAGGAAGTCTGGCTGGATTGTTGGAAAGGCAGTGCAGAGGGGACCCTGGAAATTGAAGGAGGAGATAGAATGCTGTGGCTGAAAGTATCAGATGGGGAAAAAATTAGCACACTTTCACCCTTCAGAATTTAATATCTAACGTGGGTGAATGAACAGAGGAACCATGAAGAAACTGTATTTTAAAAACAATTACATAATGCTGAAAATCTCCCTGTTTCTCCCTTTGTGTCTCTGTTTCTTCTCCTCTTCTTTTTTAATCTTCTTTTATTTATTGACTGAACCAGGAACCATGATTTCTAGAGGGGGAGATTCTTGACATTTGGGGATTCTGGGGAAGGTCTTGGTCCTGATCCACCCATTCACTCAGTCTGTGCGGGCCCTCGGAGTACTCAAAATGTTCCAAAGTCCCATTAAATCCGTGTTTAGAGCTGAAGCTGGGATGCTGCTGTTGCTGCATCTCAGGTGGTGGAGAAGTGGGCAAGGGGAGTGCTCACGGGTGGTGAATTTGGGCACAAGCACTTAGATGAGGTGGGGTTTTGTCAAAGCAACAGGCGATTCAGATTTGTACCTGGGATCTTCAGAAACCGTGGTGGCAGTCCTGGCGTTGTGAAGATGAGCGTAGCTCGTATCTTGGCTCTTCAGGTTGGCGCTATGTTACGAATGACACAGAACCACGGAGCAAGCAACCAGCTTCGCTCGGCCCCAAGTTGTCCTCTTCTTACACGTGATTTTTGTGTGCGCGCCGGTGCCTGCGTGTACCTGCAGACACATTCTGAGAGAGAAAAAGCGGCCAAGAACTAGTCAGTGTGTGCAGCACAGGCAAACCGCTGTGCCCCTGCCCTAGCCCCCCCCTGCACTGCCCCTGCGATTAGAAGGGCTTCAGTTGCTAACAGCAGGAGCTGGGCAGCTACCGGCTCACCGAATCTCAGCGTTAACGTTGTGGAAGCAGGTGACCCCAGCGCCGAGCTGTGACAACACATCTTTCGTGCCATCGCCGTCGTTAGCACCCCGTGCCTCCCCACGCTGCTCAAGAACAGCATGTAAAAATTAACGAGGGGTGGTATTTCTTTGGTCCGAACGGAAACAGAGCTGCCCACCCTGCACACTTTCAACGTGAGTTATAGCGTCACGACTTTGTTATCTGCCTGCGCAGCCTTCTGAGCAGCCTGGCGTGGGAGCTTTACAAGCAGAATTACTGTTATTATTATTATTATTGTTATTATTATTCATGTGAACGCCACATTTCCAGAGCTCTGCTTAGCTAGTCTGAGAACACTGAAATAGAAATTGGGTTGACAAGCTGTTATGGGGACGCTCACCCTGCCAGTAAATTTCCAGTCCATGCACGGGTTTCCTTCCCCGTTCTCCAGGGTGGCCCTGCACGTTAGCAGCTTGCCGGCCGTACTGCAGGCGGGAGGGAAGGAGTGTGAACCAAAGTGAAGTCTCGCTGGGAGCGCCGCGGGTGGCTCTTTTGTGACCGTGCTCGCTCTCTGTGCTGACTCTCAAAAAAAGCAGCTTTCCCTGCAGGCTCCATCGCAAGGTCAAGCTGCAGCCCAAACACATGAATTCCCACCAGCGAGAAAGCTGTGCATCCCCTGGTCGCTTCGTATCTGCAATACATGCGCTTCATTTTTAAAGTGACCTGCACTGGCTTTACATCATGCCAGGATACGCAGCAGTTCCTTCTCCTCAGTGGCACTCAGATTTGCATCCATGCAATTAGCAGTGATGATTAGTTTAAAAAGCCAGCCCAAGCAGCAGCCTGATGGAAAGTCATTAATACTGTGAAATAATTGAGAGATGAAGAAGGGATTCTGTGACCTGACCTTTTGCACTGCTCAGCGGCGCTTCCCCCAGAGCAGATGCAATCAAGGGCTGATAGAGATGGAACTGATTACCAGGGCAGGTATTGCTTGAAGCACCCATCCTTCCCAGGGATGGGGAGAGGGAATCTGTAGATCTTGTGTCTAATGAAGACATAAATAACAAAGCCTGTGGGGGTCCCTCCGCAGGGAACCATCAGCCCTGCTCCAGCCCACTGGAAAGCAGCAGCAGCAGGGTACGTGCACGTACATAGTACTTATACCGTATAGGTACACGGTATGCTTACATGGTGTGTGGGACGTCCCGTTCTGAGGTCTCAGAGCGTGCCATGCCCTTAGTGCATTTGCCCCGCAGCTCTCCCGAGCCGTGCGGAGGACGTTACTGCTGGTTTAAAGGAAAGGACACAAAAAAAAGGGCTGAGAGGTTAAGGCCAAGAAAGGATTTTGTGGCAAATCCAGGAAATCCAACGCCTTCCTTCCAGATGTCCACCCCACCCGGGACACCAGCCTGCCAGTGGGACTTCAAACACCGCAGATGATATCTTTTTAACAAGACTGAATCAAATTTTTAACACCTGGAGTTTTCTCTTGCGGTCCAAGGGTGACAGCTCACCGCAGCCCACACCAGAGTCACAGTCTGTGGCGTTCTCTGAGGAGTCCTCCAGAGACCCCTGCTTTCCAGGGCATGGCTCTCTTGAACCTGAGTGACACTTTCCTCCTGCAGCCCCAGCTCTGGAGAGGACCGTGGGGTTTCATGTGCGTCCTTGGCTGGGTGCGTTTGGGGCTGGCGGGGAGCAGCTCCTGGTGCTTTCTCTCAGGTCCCTACACCTAACCGTCCCCACAGAACGTACAAGGAATTTACTTCCCACCTTCTGGCTTCTCTTCCAGGTGATCTTAATTGTCATTTCAAGACCTCAGCCCTTGCAATTAATTATCCCCACTGTACAAAGCCCAGTGTTGGGTGCAACACATGTCACCATGCCTGGGAAGTTGGAGGACCACAGCCCTGGAGCACTCATTGGGGATGGTGGAGGAGCCCATCTACCATCTCATGTGGGCGGACATAAGCTGAGCCAGCCTTATCCAGAAGTCAGAGCATGGCCACGGCTCTGTGTAAACAGATGGGATGGACCAGTTCCAGATTTTAATGCCAGAAATGGGTCTTAATGATCATCTGCTATTTTTAGCATTTGACTCGAGAATCTCACAGAAAAGCATTTATAGTCTGCTCCAGGCAGACGCTACGTTGTAGAAGGGCAAACAGATTCAACTGCAGGACCACAGGCAAGGAGGTACCTACAACACCTCTACATGCACATTCCCCTGGGCAGCCCTCTTTGCATCTCCTCTCTCACACAGATTTGTGATTCAGCTCCCACCACAAGCACTTCTACGAGTGAACGTCTGACATCCTCCAGTGGTTTTCTCCTACAGCTCTTCTGTGTGGTCAGGACACCCACTATGGTATATACGTGTATGTGTATATACACACACACATGTTACCATGTCAGTGTAACAGGCATGGCTTGGGTGCATCCTGACGCCATAGTGGAAGCCCAGGGCACACCAGTGTCCTTGCCTAGTGCCCTGGTTTACGTGGGAAGGAAACAGGCAGACGTGGGAGATACAGATGGGTCGGGATGCAGGGGCAGGACTGCAGTCATACTATACACCTGAGGTCTGGATTACGGTCCAGAGTTTTAAAGGTTGACATTCAGGCACCAGATGTGATAATGTCACTGTGCATGAAAGTCCTGCACACCTCCAAGGGTCTGGGCTGGGGGGGGCTGTCTGACAGCAGAAAGATGGCTCTCAGAGGGCTGACCCTGGTGTTTTGGGGGGCAGAATTTCACAGTGCACAGACCACAGCCACCTTCTCTGCTCCTTGGCTGCAGCCACGGTGGAGGCCCCAGAAACAGCAGTAAGAACAAGACAGTGTTGTACAAAACTCCTAAACGTGACACAGTGATTTCCAGGCTCCCTGCTGACCAAGCGATAAGATAACCCTGACTTTAGATGCTTACCTACCATTTAGCCAGACACATAACACCTCTGCAGCTTGTTCACACAATACATGCTCACAGTCTTACTGCCAGCCAACGTCCCTCGTGACAACTGTCACAAGAGGAATGCTATTTTTAACCCAATCACTGCTGATAGCACACTGCAGGCGTTACGGGGAACCTGTGGGCTAGATTTCCAGGAGAATAGCTCAGTCATCAGAGTGAGCGCCACGCTCCCGGTGACGGGCAATGCCACCCTCGTCCCTCCGAGACCCACCTTGGCAGTAGGAACCACCAACGTCACCCCCCAGCACTCCCAACTACACTTTATCTCCTATCTCTGTCCTGTGTCCTCCCCTGGCTGGAGCAACCCAGCCCAGCTCAGCCCTAACCCTTCCTTCTCCACACGGAATTTCTTGATGCATGGCAGCCTGCCTGGAGGCAAGCGACAGGTTATCATATAACCTATAGCTGGATGATTTGAGAAACAGAGAAAAAAAACAAAAATAAAGGTGTCAGAAGTACTGGCTGGAAAGAGAGGATGTGGCCTGGAGAACCCAAATGGGTGGCAGGTACAGCCAGCACGACCCTCCTCATCATGCTCCCACTTCCCTCTGGAACGCAAACAGTGACAAACACACGCAATGTTTCATTGCTAAAATGATTTGTATTATAGGTAGAGACGCCGGGCTCCTCAATTTAATGCTGGCATGTGAAATTATCAGCTCGCAGCCTCAGAGAGACAATAACTGGTGCGGCACACATTGTCAGTGCTGTGTATTTTTAGACTGCTGTAGGCGTTCGCAGTCGTTTCGAAGTGCCTTGATGATTTTCACACATTGTTCCAGAAGGAATGAAGATTGCTTCCTGACCTGGGATGTAGTGAATGGGGGACAAAAAAAATAAGACCAAGTGACTGTATTTTGCCCTCGGGTCAGGGCAGATTTGGGAGGGATAAGAGCAATTCTGAGGCTGTGTAGCCACTCTTTCTGCTTTCTGAAGGACTTTGCGATACTGACCAGAAACATTTTTCATGACTCTGCCAATTTTACCATTTAGTGAGGCATTGGAATGGACTGCCCAGAGAGGTGGTTGAATTGTCATCCCTGAAGACGTTCAAAAAACGCATAGATGTGGCGCTCCAGGACATGGTCTAGTAGGCACGGTGGTGTTAGGTTGACGGTTGGACTTGATGATCTCAGAGGTCCTTTCCAACCTTAGTGATTCTATGATTCTATTCTATGATTCTATGTTCTCAAGCAGAGACCTGCTTGAGGGGTTGCAGGAAGACTTCACTCACAGATGTTTAAGCAGGAGCTGGTTTTCTCCCTTGTGCTCCCTAAAGGCAGCCTGTCCTTGGGACAGTGCCAATTAAACCCAGATGCTTTGATTTCCTGATAAAAGAAAACTTGTGAAAATTTTATTTCAGTGGGTAGCAGGCTCACAGTTCCTACAAGATCAGTGCCAAGTGGCTCAGGAGATAACGATGGTTTTCCGCAGGACCCTGGCAGGGCTGAGCCGAGCCCTGCAGCGAGCTGGGACCAAGGAGCAGCAGGAGAACTGGAGGGCTGCACTCAGCTCCTTGCAACTCACCCACTGCAAGGATGCTCGCATCCTACGGCGTTCTTGGAGCTGGGGACAGGTTTGTATGGTGATGCTCAGAGTATGGCTCATCTCTGATCAAATAAGGGTCGGTTGGGAGAGCAAGGCAGTGACAGCAAGGGATGACTCCATTATACATGAAGTATTTGCCATCATGGAGAAGATTTTCAGCAGCTTCCACCGAAAACGCTCATTTCCAAATTAAACTCCATGTAGTGATTACACATTGATGGCTTTTAGTAATTATATGTGCATGAATACGCATTCGTGTGTGCAAATGTGTATGTGCAGGCAGGTGTCTGTGGGTGTACCATCACACTGCAATGAGACTCAGACCTGCCTGAGGCCACACACGTTTTAAAAAGTCCTTTTTGCTCGAAGATTTACTCTAAGGGCTCTAAAAGTTGGATGAAAATTTTAGCGCCTCCAACCTGCAGTGCTTGGATGCTTTTCATGGCCTGAATTTGGGCTCCTGTGACAAGGGGATTCATGAGATACAGAGGAGAAAAAAACAAACTTTTTTTTTAATAGAGTCAACCAATTCTTAAAACAATCATGCATGCCTGGGCGTGCGTGCAAACTGCAGGACCCAACCTTGCTCTCCAAATCGTTCACATTTATTTTTGGTTAGTGCATAGTCGGCTCTGGACTTTAGGAAAGTGGTGTTAGAAGACAGTACAGCAAGATTTCATGTCTGTAAAATGGTCTGTACAGAGCAGTTGGCACCACCAAGATGGAAATGTGGATGTGCCCAGGATTATAAGCACTGTGTTATAACTCGATGGGTCCAAAAGGCGTGGTGGGATCACTAAACTCAAACCTACACCCTGCAGCCTGTCAGTCCACCTCATCCTTGACTGTCTTGGGAGAGAGGGCTGCCAGCAGTATGGTCCTGCTCCCTTCTGTCAAGGAGATTTCACTGACAGGAGGAAAACGTGCCCTGTGAAATTTGGAAAGGGCTTGGGCTATTCTCTTGAAAATAATACCTTGTCCCTGTTGGATCAATTCCAGGACACATCTCTGGTTTTTCGTTTGAGTGTGATAATAATCATTCACGTACATTTATAGTCAGTTTGCTGTGATTTAGCAGCAAGGCAGAGTCATTTGATTACGCCCCAGGAGCAATGGGTCTGTGTGAGCTTAATGTCAAGGTGTTCGGCACAGGAGGTGCTGACGATATTTTTGGATGTCTATCCCTTTTTTTGGAATGGATCCCTGGAAGAGGAGGATGAGGGCAGTGGTCAGAGAACACCAGGGACGGCCAGGACAGGGAGAGGGTTTGGGGTGGAAGGTGGGCCTGGGAAGGGGTGGGAAAGCCCCAGCCAGGGCAAGGAGGCAGGACCGGGTGGGCAGAGCAGGAGTCCCCTGAGGGACTCCACTGGTCACAGGCCTCCAACTAGATTCGGCCCCATTGACCACAACCCTCTGACTTCTGCCCTCCAACCAGTGCACAATCCACCTCACTACCCGATCATCTAGGCCACACCTCCTCAGCTTGCCCACAAGGATGCTGTGGGAGACGGTGTCAAATGCCTTGCTGAGGTCAAGATAGACCACATCTACTGCCCTTCCATCATCCATCCACCTGGTTGCATCCTCATAGAAGGCTATCAGGTTGGTCAAGCATGACTTTCCCTTGGTAAAACCATGCTGACTGTTCCCAATGACCTTCTTGTCCTTGATGTGCCTGGAGACAGTGCCAAGGACAAGTTGTTCCATCACCTTTCCCGGGATGGAGGTGAGGCTGACCGGTCTGTAGTTACCCGGGTCCTCCTTCTTGCCCTTTTTGTAGACTGGAGTGACATTAGCCTTCCTCCAGTCCTCAGGCACCTCTCCCGTCGCCCATGACTTGCTAAAGATGATGGAGAGTGGCCTGGCAATGACTTCCGCCAGCTCCCTCAGCACTCGCGGGTGCATCCCATCAGGCCCCATGGACTTGTGGATGTCTAGCTGGGCATGGTGGTGGTTGGGCATTGAAAGGGTGGTCGGGCATTGGAACGGGTTGCCCAAGGAGGTGGTGGAGTCACCGTCCCTGCGGGTGTTTAAGGAAAGGTTAGACGTTGTACTTAGGGACATGGTTTAGTGGGTAATAGGTGGGGGGGGAACACGGTTGGACTGGATGATCCTTGAGGTCTCTTCCAACCTTAATGATTCTATGATTCTATGGAGAAGAACTGGTAAATACTGGCTGACGTTCATGACCTCTTTCCAATCCTGATCTTCTAGAGGCAGGGTCAAGCAGCATGTTTCTGTACAGTCACAGGAATGGCTCCGGGAAATGTGTGTTCCCAACACGGTGCCACATGATCCTTACTCAGCACAGGACCAGCAATGGTGAGAACAGCACATCTGACGTGGACAGAGAGACATGATGTCCACATGGGCTTTTGTGGCTGAAATGCATTCCCCAGCTTTCTGAGGCCATGGGAAATGCTGGTTCCTGGCTCTTTCTGTAGTCAAGCCAATCTTTTTGAGTAGGAAAGCCATCTCCCAGCTCCCTGGTAATTGCTTTTATGGTAAATACAGTTGGGGCTGAATAACGCTAATAAGGATAGTTTTTCTGCTATTAATTATTTTTAAAAGGAACTGGGATTCAGCCAAACACTAATGAAGTCAGAGGGAAATGGGAGCTGGGCCATGCATGAAGCAATGAAAAAGCTTTAGCAGCAGTTTAAGAGCTGTATCATTTTCTTCACAACACCAGATGAATACATCTTTCTGCAGGCCTTCGCTGTCACTTTTCACTCTTGAGCTCTCCGTTCCTTCTGCAAATGGTATCAGTTAAATCCTGCACTAGTATTTCAAGAGAAAATAATATAAGATGAAAGACGGGTGTAAAGTGAAAAAGCCTGAGCCAGAACTTGAAAATATTAATGGAGTGAATACGAAATGGCTCGTTTCACCTGAAATAACTTGCTTGGTGTGGAAAACAGGATGGGGAGAAAGGGAAAATAGAAAGAAACTCATGCAAGGACAACCTGGTATTTTTTAAGCAGCAGACAGACAAAGAGATGTCATCAAAGAGATGACACAGGGGCTTGCAGGACTGTAAGTTGTGCTGTTAAGACTGGTCTTAAGATAAATAAATAAGAAGGTCTGGCTTTTTTGACCCTATGCCTACCTGCAAGAGCAGCGATGAGCCAAGGCCATGAGAACATGCCGAGTCACCAGGGAACAGACGACAGAGTGGAGATGAAATCCTCGTACTTACACACTGCTCGTGACTGGGACGACTGGCAGTCCGTATATTTCAAACATGCATTGTCAAGTCTTTTTTTCCCAAAGGTTTTCAGTCCTATTTTGGATTAACAGCCAAAGTGTATGGCTCATCCAGCACATGGGTATTTACTACCTGGCAGACCACGTTCTTGAGCTTTCGCTGTATAGAAATATGCCCACCTTGTCTTTATGATCCAAATGACTTTATCCTTCTTCTGTTAGGCATGAACAACATCTTCCCTTAAACCTGTCCATTCAAATGCAAATAAACAGCACAGAGGTCTTGCCAATGTCTCCTCCACGATTCAAGAAAGCTCAGCCATCCTCCTCCTTTCCAAATCATCCAGCCTCTATTAGAAACTCCTTGTATTTGTGAATCAGTTGTGTGGAACTGCTGGGTTTCAGAGTCCAGGAGAGGGTAACTCAGACAAGTTTGCTGGGGACAAACAGGTGAGAACTGTAAAACTCAGAAAAGAGAAATGTATAATCCCCCAATAAAAAGCATGCTTATAATCACTGCTGGGTTACTGAGAAAAAACTACTCACCTTCATGCCCCTTGATGGTGGACTGCTATTAGCCAGAATGATATAACTAAAATTACTGAAACAAGGCAGTTTGACAGTCCTTCCCATTCCCCTGCTCCATGTCCCCAGCCACCTCTCTGCCAGAGATTTCCATGTCTGAAATATGTTAAAAGATGCCTTGCAAATGTGCCCAAGGTCTGATACAGTATGGATGCGTAGCATTTACTGGAAACTCCTGGATCAAGCTGACCTGCAGATGGACCATGCTCATTTGCCAAGGACATGGAGGCATCTCCTAGCTGGCTCAGAAATACCTTGGATATCCAAAGCTCCTGGGCAAATGCTCCAAGTCTTCCAATGCCACCCAAAGCTTCTAGGCAGAAAAACCCCCACCACATGTGGAAAAGGCCCAGACATATGTCAGCCCCAGCTACATATTTGGCGATAATCCATCTGAGTCCTGTTCTTCTGACCAAGGTATACTAGTCCACTTCAACCGTAGCAGGGTCAAGGAAAGGGAGATGGACTTGAAGTCAGTGCATGATGGGTGCAAGAACCCAGGCCAACAGGGTCAGCATTGCTCCAGCCTGTGCATCACACAGGATTGACAAAAATAAAGATGCCACTGGGATCTGCTAAAACTGCACATCACTGGTGATGGTGGCAGCCTTCAGAGGCAGCAAGGAGGCTTTTTCTCTCAGCAAAACAGAGAGGTGGTGTAAGACCCTGGTGACTCTGGCTTGGTTTCTGCAGACTCTGCCCTTGAGCAGCTGTGCGTGTGTGGTGTCTGTGGCACCTCCTCACACACACAAATCCCAAAGCTTGTTACACAGGGCCAGCGGCTAACCCTGCAGGGGAAGATGAGAAACAGAGAAGTAAAGTACTGTCACAAGTGGCAAATTTAACTGGCCCTTGTGTATCCTCTTGCCAGGCCAATGACTTAAGCTTGGAGTGGCCTTATTAAGTAAACAGAAAGATAATTTTCTTTCTGAAGCAATAGGAGACCCTTTGCAAAGAAGAAACTATGGTCATCAAAGTACCGACCTCTGTAAACAGGAGCCTTGGGATCAATAGAGAACCGAGAAGAAAAGGACTAATGTTCTCTCAACGTAGCAGGATAAAGTGGGACAGCAGCGATGCGGTGAAGCAGCCCTCAGGGGAAATGCACCAGCGCTCTGCAGTTATTGCTTTGGTACGGCCCTGTATGCAAGCGGAGGTGTCGAGAGCTGGAATTGCTCAGAGTATCACAGCTTGCTCTGCACCCCAGCGCCTGTCTGAACAACTCACCAGAATAAAGAGGATATATCATGTGCCGTGGTTTGCCATCTCTGTCTCTGCTTTTTCCGTTCTCCGGTGGTAAAAGTGGGCTTTTTCGCTGAAGCCAGTGTATGCCTTGCAAAACCGCTGGGGCCATTCACAGCACCGGCCACGCATGTATGCAGCATAGTAAATTAAATGGGGAGAGTGATAACACTGGTGTAGGTGTGGTCATTCTCATTACACCTAGTGCCGTTCCTAAACATCTGTTTTAATTAATGAAGAAGTAAGGGGAAGAACGGCATTCAGCATGCACAGATAATACACGCACCTTGGCAGAACTCGTAATCCGCTCATTTCATTGCTCTTCAGGTCTCTCACTACAGGCTTTTCCAGCATGTCTCTTTCCTGACTTACTCATAAAAGACGTTGAAAATGCTGGAAGAGCTGGCGTGAGGATAAAGCGGGGGAAGGAGTTGGGGCAACAATCATACGTGTCTGAATCAGAGACTAATAACTTGTCTGCCGATGAGTTATGTTTTTGTTCATTTGTTTTCACGAAGCTAAACGTGAGTTATTTTAAATTCAATTTTTACTTTACTTGTTTGGGGTTTTTTTAGAAACAAGCCAAGCAATTGGGAGAGCAAGGCAATATGGTGGTGAAGAGACGAGACTGAAACGCAAAACGTCTTCACCCCTGCTAGGGTCGGACACCGCTCAGGTCACTTCACCCGTGCCTCAGCTCAGCCTCGTGTAAGACACAATCAACACTTTCCACATGGAACCGGCTTGACGTTTTACTTCTGTGAAGGGTTTTTATCTCTGGGCTTACATTTAATAAATGCACAGGGAGTTAAATAACAGCAATGATGGCGTAACCAAACCAGTGGTGTGCTTTTCAGGATAATTTAACACCTTTTTGAAGGAAGAAAATTGTGAGGCTGCTCTGGGCTCAGCCTTGTTTCCACCTCCCTCCCCAGCCCTCCCCCTCAGCAGCGGTGCAGAGGCCCTGCCCTCTCTGGGCAATGATGCTGGGATGAAACTCTCCGAGCAAAGCTGCTTTTCTTGTTATTTTGAAGATCTCTCAAGAGAAAACCTGTGTTTCGGCTGCTTTATCTTTGTCTAACCTGCTTATTATTTGAGCAAGAGGATATTTTTCTACAGCCTAATGCGTTCAGAAGAGAAAGCTCTCTGCCAAATTCCCCTTTCCTCCCTTCTTTTTAAACATGCAGAGCTGTTGCCGTAGCCACCAATAACTGGTTAACAGGTTCTGCAGGGAAAGGGACTTCATCTGCCACCTCCTTCACTGCAAAGGTGCTGTCTGAAACCTGCCATGGGCTCGCAGGTTTTGGGGTGCTCCCGACTCCAGCCGTAGGCTGTGGTGGGTGCTGGTCAGACCCTGGCACCCCTCTGAATGGCTGAGGCTTTCCACCCTCTGGGGCTCCCCAGCAAAGTGTCCCAGGGGCCTGAAAATCTGGGTTTATAGTCCACAGACTGTGTAAGTTGCACTTCCCTGGCTGCACAGCTGTTATCTGTCACAGTAGCCATGACCGAAAATCAGGCACCCTGTTTGCAGAATAGAGGGGAGTCGCCTAGTGTCCCCGACCCTGCCAGCGATGCCAGGAGGGGCTAGAGGAAACCTTCACGGAGGAGGGAAATAAGTTATGGCAGAGGTGCTCTGGCCACAGCGTCCCTCAGCGAGTGCTGCCAGTTGGCAAGGCAGGCCCGGCGGGAGCTTACGCCCAGCACCCACCACCGGGTTTCTCAGCCCACCCGAGCGCAGGCATTTCACCAAAACTTCCCTGCCAGCAGCTTCTTGCGAGCTATGGATATAAACTTTCCCACTGCAACATGGCCTTGGCCAGGGTGGCGTTGGCCAAGTCACCTTTATCTGCCTCCCCCATGGGCGCGAAGCAAGCAGCACGCTACCCAGTGGCCTCGCCTACCTCCCCTTCATCCCTAGGATGATGATGTGCTTAACAAGCTCCATCATCCGTAAAGAGACTGATCAAACAACAGCTTCTAAGTTACCTGTGGCACGAATATATTGGCAGGTGGATGTAGCTTTTTAATCCTCCTGCCATAGTGAGAGAATAAAATTCCCAACGCAAATGGCAACTCTGCAGCAAGTATCTCACATAATTACTGTAATTATATTGTCTCCACACTCTCTTATAAATCAGTGGCAGTATATATTTAATGAGCTCTTTCCTGTTCAGCAAGTTGCTCCCAGTTCTCAGATTTGCAACTGCAATGCAGAGGTATCTTAAAACAGCATTAACCCTTGGAAGCGCTGTCCCTTCCTGCGGGGATGCAGGCGAGTCTCTCCGAGCAGGGCCCGACCCTGCGCGCCCTTCCCAGCGCCGCTGGAAAGCACGGGCCACCTTTGGAGCAAGCCCCCGCGCAGGTCTGATGCGCAGGTTACAAGCAGCTCAGCCCACAGTGGTTTGTAATGTATGGTCTGATGCCATGGCCTGTAGGAAAGCCAAGATTTTTCTTGTGTTTTTCACAGCAACCAAATATTTTTGCAGCCCTTGAGCTAGCAGGCTTCCAGAAAATACTCCATGGTCTTTGTCCATGCCAAGGCACCTCTGGAGGCACAGCAGGACACTTGTGGCAGGGTCGATGCTCTCTGTGCAGGGAGCGTGCAGCTGCCCCACGCTGCTTGGCGCATGCAGTGCATCCCTGTCAGTGGGGAGGTAACACCGGCTGCTCCGGGGATGTGTCGCATCTGAGACATTTAAAATCTAGCACTCCTCTGCAGAGAAGCCTGTTATATTTCAACACCAGGGACAAAGACTAAGCTTATCATGCCTGTCACTGGGGGCACGTGGTGAAGCAATCCCCCTTCCTGACAGGAAAGCTGGCACACACCCAGGCACTAAAGCACCTACACCTGACCTTCACTGCCAGCTCAGAAGTCCTCTGCCCTTAATGATCAGAGGGCTGGAGCACCTCTCCTACGAGGACAGGCTGAGGGAGTTGGG
>VWZZ01006098.1:204011-254511 GCA_013399095.1 Psophia crepitans
GTCCCTTCCAACCCAAACCATTCTACGATTCTGTGATTCTATGCCCTCTCCAGCCAAGAGCCTTAGCTGTGTCCCCTGCTTCAGCCCCATAAAGTGGCCCACTGACAAGCAGGGAATTTAAAAGCCAGCTCTAAAAACTGAAGATGAGTGCACACAAGAAGACCACAGCCAACTCCCTGGTGCCCAGCGCCCCCAGCACAACAGAGAAGTCACCCAGTCTTTCCCAGCAGCGGACTTGGCACCAGCTCTTGCTCACACCCCCACAGCAGGATGGCCAAGGGTCCTCCCAAGGACCCTCATTAAGTCCATGTGTGTGTTGTGCATCTGGCCCATGTCTCCGGCACCATGTGCTGCCCACCAGGCAAGGAACAAGCTGCAGAGCTGCAGGAGAGTCAGGGAATACCAGGTTTGCTGTGCAGCCCCTCCGTGCCAATCCAGGGGGGACCGTGTTCTCCTCCTGCCACCCATGGCTGGGGGCCAGGATTCTACCTCCAGCCCTTGCCTTAACACATCACTCTTCTGAACTGGTAGGAGAAAGATGATAAATGTGGACAGCTCAGGCGATACCGATGCTCAGCCAGATGTTCCTGAGCAACAGAAATGTCTGAAAAAATAAAAATGGAGAGATACATGCCAATTTTAAAGGGATATGGTTTAAGCCAAACTGCCACAAACCATCCCCTACCAAAGCAGGGTGATCCCACTGAACTTGTGTATCTCCAACAGCATCTTTGGCATTGCCTGGGAATGCTCCTCAGCCACTGGTGTCACCCGGGAGCTCCTCACACTGCTGGGGCTGAAGGCAAGCCAGGTTACAGAGATATAAATAATAACACAGAGCTACAGCCCTGCTGCTTTTCACAGCAGTGGCGTGCCATCTGCCAGCCGCACAGCCACACCCTGCACCATGTCCATCTTACCATGAGGTGACAGTGGAGGAAGGCCAGTTTGGTGAACTTCTTCCAAACCCAGTTTCTTTGTTTATTTTAAAGAAAGTAATTTGAATTTTGAGTAGCTCCCTAAGAGTGTGGAGGCCTCAGATATTCAGATTTATGCCTAAATTTTTTTTATATCTGTCATGAGACATGTGCAGCTGTAGTTCAGAGGAACATTGAGCCTTATCTTCACTGACTTCAAAAGGATTTACACTCGTGTTTTGGTGCTCTCCTCAACAGAAACACGTTCCTGGAGCCTTATAGTGGGTCTGCATAGTGACTTCCCCCACAGCAAGAGTCTGCTTAAAACAAAACCCAACCGAACAAGCAGCCTTGCACCCTCAGCTGCCTGGGGAGTTTAAACTCACATCACGAAGCGCAGGTTTGGTCTGAGGGCACAGGCATCACGTTTCGCCTTCCTGAAGTGCTGAACTTGTCAAAGGAAAAAAGAAAAAAAAAAGAAAAAGCTAACAATAATTTCAGCAGACAGCATATGCAGAGCTCAGGAATTACTTAAGTGTCAAATAATACAAATAAGGTAACAATTCAGAGCTCAATGCAAATAAACAATTGCCTGAAATCTGTTCCTGGGCTGGACAATGCCACGTCAGCCCAAAATTTGAGGCACACTGTATTATTTGACTTAAACTGCCCCTTTTGCATTTTTTTCCCGTGCTGCTAACCAGCACTGAATGTATTGGATTTTAAGACGCTTTCCAGATCAAGGGGATTCCCTGCCTTGGGCTGGACCTGCAGTGACATCTCGTGGTCCCCTGTGAGGCGAGGTGCTGGCTGCCAGGCGGCACACGCAGCCCTCAGCCCAAACCTCGCAGCGCCCAGCCCGAACCTCCCACCAGTGCCCCTGGACCACAGCACTGAGCAGCACAACCTGCTGGGGGCTTACCTCCACCGGGGGGGGGCTGAACGGGCAAATGGGGAAACAAACACACCCCTCCCCCTGTGACACCCCTTCCTCTTCACCTGCAGCACCAGGGGAAACTTCAGAAATCATCCTTTTATGCATAAACGAATCGTGAAAAATCAGATCATTGCACAGAGAGCCTGTGGGTGGGCCGTGCTTGCCTGCAAAGCCTGGGTGCTTTTAACTCGAGACAAGGAGGGAATTAATCTGCCTCCTATCGCGTTTGTGCCTGTCTGAGACTCACATGTGAGCAGGATGCTTTGCCCTTCGCCACTTCTTCTTTTGTTGTGACTCTCAAACGATTTCCCACTGAAAACCAACACGCTTGCTGTTGGAGTCTTAGTAGAGGAAATTAAATCTGACATTTCAGAGTTATCTGATTTCCCATCCCTGTATGCCATTGTATAATTTCACCACCTACTCACTTGTTTTCTTCACACACAAGTGCATTTAGAGAAAATACAATTCTTGGAAGAGTGTTTTGTCAGAGAAAGGTTGTAATCAGCTTGCATAGAAATCAGACAGCTAATTTACTTGAAAAAGTGGGAAGGAAGGAGGAAATTAAATGGAATAATTCCTTTCCTTTGAACTTATGGCACCAAAATATTTTATGGCCAAACTATAGCATGAGAAAGAAAATAGTTGATAAACTTCACGGGAAACACTGCTCCTGAGCTATTGCACTAAAAATAACATGAAAGCCAAAGTAAAAGATCTGATTCATCAGATACCTTGCATGTTCATAAAAGAAAAACAAAAGTTACAGGAAAAGACTCACAAACTTTTCGCAGGGCAAAGTAACTAGACATCCCATGTAAATCCTCAGATACATCAACATTTAGGGTCAGATCAGCAGTAACTGAGTCATGCCAGGAGAACGTGCAGAAAGTAGACACCTAGGACCAAAACTAGGATTTGAAAAGCTCCTCCACACTGTCTAATCCATCAAAATACTCAGTCCTGGGAAAGAGAAGCATGGTGAGTGGCTGGGGCACTGGGTTTAGGGATTACCCCAAGAGCCTGTCCTCTTGAGCATCTTCCTCCAGCCCTTTTACTGGGCCGGGCTCATAGAACAGAGGAGCACCAGTCACAGGCCAGCACCTCGCTTGGCCGGAGACTCTGCAGGCAGATGGTCCCACTGAAGGCAAGGAAAGCTCATAATTAAGTTAAGCAGAAATGCAGATGCTGTCCTCCATCTCATACATTCCTCCAGTGAGTCAGCTCAGGTTTAAACAAGAGCACATGATCACAAGCATCCCGACTAGCACTTGCATTTCTTTTTCTTGTCTTTCTAGCTATTCTAACTTCCTTTTAGGCATTTATGCAAGTTCCAGAGCAGTTTACAGTTTAAGACATTAATCAAATATAGTTAGGAAACCTTAACATATTTTCCAGTTCATCTGAAGTTATTAAATAAAGTCAAAGCTGATCTTTCTTCCAGTCCTTTGGTACCTCTTGAAAGCAGGATAGCGTGATCAGTCCCCTACTCCAATAATTTTCCAGTTCAGTTACGCTCACAGAAACAGGAGAAAGGCCAGCTGGAGAGAAGGTCAGGAGACCATCCAGAGCAGTCACCTGCCCCAAGGCAGCATTCACGTCTGGCTAAGGCATTTTTATCAGATATGTGCCTGATTGTGCCCCTTGGCGATGTCTTCCTGTGCTCCATAATCTTTCCTGTTACACGGTTCCTCCCTAGTGACTAATCTAAATCTTCTTTGATTCAATAAGCCTATTATTTCTTGTTCTAGCCATCACGAACATAAAAGACGCTGAAAAGATGAAAGGAATAAATTGTTCTCTTTGTGTTTGGAGAGTTGTATTTCCTTAGAGCATTCTGTAGGCAAAACTACTCACTCCTTCCATCTTCTTGTATTTCTCATTCTCATGTACTTATGTTCTCATGTTTTCTAGATTTCTGTTAAATCTCATTGCTTTTCTCTGAACTGCCTCCAATTTTTCCAAACAAGTATGACGTATAAAACTAGAGCTGGTACTTCAGCTGATGCCTCTCCAGAGCTGAGCAGAAAGAGATATTTCATGTCATATGGATGATACAGTCTTTATACATCTTAATGTTTCTGTTCATTTTGCAGCGTCACAAAACAAATGCCAGCCAACTACCTGACCTTTTTCTGCCAAGCTGACCTTTAATTCCTCTCTTTTCTGTTCAGAAAGTTTGTCAGTTCAGTCCAATTTCTCAAGATGATTTTGAATCCTAATCCCACCCTTCAACATGCTTGCAATCTCACCTGCCTCAGAATACAATACAAAACTGTCTTTTTTTTCTCTGCCATATATCCCACCTGAAACAGATCACGAAGCAGTCACAAAATCGCTATAGTGCATATATATCCTGAAATCCAACAATCACTACTTATGCTTTTTTTTACTCCTCAAAAAAAAAAAGAAAAACAATGACACAAAGTTATTTGGGTTTTAAAAAAAAATAAAATCACAATATTTTTACTGTAAGAGCTGGTAAGAAAATATAAACAGTGAAACAGAAGACCATCTTCCCCACAGGGACTTGTATAGGAACCTATGACATGTTTGAAAAGCATGTGTGCTGTGAAAGCAATCTCTGCACATGTAAAGAGGTTTTACAGTTTTAAAACTGACTTGTAATTATATTTAAGATGGTGCTGTCAATGTTTGCCAAGGAAAGCTCAAAAATAATATTAAGAGCAAGAGAGGATATGAAGACCTGCTCAATGCTTTGAGAACAGTTCTTTTCCTCTCTGACTTGTTTTTCATTTTTTATATTAGGAGGAGCAGGACTAGAACCTGTGTTGGAAACAGCTCTGTATTTAAGTCAGTGAAATTAAGTGGTTATTTTACATGGTTTAGCACAGTAATTCCTGTTCTTTCACTTTTTAGATTAGACTCATAAAACTCTAGTCTGCTTGCTTCAGAGTCCCATAGTTGAGCAACACAGCACCCCAGGACCGGATTCAGTGCACCAAAGCCATCAATTCCTGCTGTCCAGACTAAAAAGCGTTAAGGGATTGCCGTAGTTTTACCCAGAACATGGATGAATTTGACATTCACAGTGATAAAGTTACTGCAAGCTTTGGTAAAGACATTAAAGTGAAAAAAAGGTTATCCAGCACCTTGATTTCTCATTAAACTAGAGCAAAGAGGGAAATTAAAACCAATTCAAAACAAGAATATAAATTTACATTCAAATTCAAGCTATTACAGATCATCTTAGTTCAAGTCCTTCTGTCATCAGATAAGGTTATTTATGTGATAGCAAACAGAAGCCCCACATTTTAAGGCCATTTTTCCAACTTTACCATTTAAACTTTTGGTTCCATTTTAAGCAACCAGCAAGCTGGGGTTAACTTATGCAATAAACTCACTCCATTCAGCCATGCTGGAGTCACACCAGTGCTAGTTCTGCTCTCAGTCACACCATGGTAAACACCACCTTCACTCACGCTGGCATAAATTCTTCACTCTGTCAGAGGGAAGAGACAGACAGCTGCCCGACTGTCAGGAGCTTCACAGGGTCCTGCAAGGTATCCACAGGAAAATGATACGCTAACTTGGACCAGGAATTGGTCTGCCTTTGTAGACTTCAATAGGAAGGGAAAAGTTCCTGGTGACTTAAAGTACTTTGTCCCAAACAGGAGTCTCTGTAAACATAATAACAACTCATAGAAGATACCTTGTGCAAAGAAAGGGGAAAAAAGAGCTCATATGGAGCAAAAGAGAAAATCTAGGAGAGCAATGAGAATGACAAAACAAGTTTAGCAACGGAAATGTGCATCAAAGGGATGTGATAACAGAAGGCAAGGGAAAATCTTTGAAAAAGATCGTTTAGAGACCTAGAGTCAGTGAAGCACTGAAGTATTTTTGGTACAAGGAGACACATGTGCATCCTAAATACAAAGTGCTCTCACAGTGATGTTACTAGTTAGCATTCGGTGTAAAAATACAATTTCCAGCCATGTAGCTCCTTATGCCGTGGCTATTTTCACTTGGACACAGAAATTAATATTTGGCAGCTCTGAAAATAGTTTTGCTTCATGTCCTCTTGAGAGAATAAAGTTAGAAAGAGTGAAAAATATGAAATTTGGTGCCCAGCAAACTGTCTAGAAGAGAGAAACTCTTTTAGACTCTGAAAATTACAATTTTACATTATTTCACTAATTGCTGTGTGCAAAGAAGCCAGTTCATTACAGAGTCACAGATTCTTGCTGTGACTAGAAATAACTGGTCACCTGAAAAAATCCACAATCCACACAACCCAACATTGAGCTGAGTTGCAATTGTTTTGTGAGCTGAAGGAATGACTCAGTCCCTCCTGTCATTGGTGAGGAGGAGCATTTCCTCCTGTACTAAGAATACAGTGCTTCAGATGTACTGTTCTTCATCTCCTCCGTTCATCAGCAACGACCACTTGTCTCCTCCCTCCCCAACAAAACCATTACGTCTCGGCAGCTTGTCTGAAGTCAAGGAAGAGAGAGACACTTGGCTAATCTGATCCCAAGGAGCAGGTCTGGATGAATCCCTCCTCCTATCATCCATTCCAATATGAACACTGATTTGGGAAGGAGTAAGAGGTTTCATCCGGCCTTGAGCTTGTGCTTCATAACTTTCTGTGTCTGGCTTCTTATAACTAAGAAGAAAAAGAGAAAAGATGTTTAGTACCAAGAGGTCAATGTGTAGAAGTGACTTTGGCATGAGAACAAATCAGAAACTTCTGATAACCTAAATGTTACCTGCACTTCAGATGCAATGTTAATGGCTAAGTGTACTGGTCACATGGCATGAAAACATTTCAATAGTAAAAGAGAGGGACTCTCAAAGTGAGATTCTTCAAGAAAAAATATGAGTTTGCTGAATTATAAAAGGGTTCATAGTAGACAGTTGCAGGGGAATGGACTGCATAAGCCAAAAATCATTTCCTGATTCAATGTATTCTAGGTAAAAAAAAAAAGCCTAGAAATGGCAAGTATGCACGGTCTTCTTCACATACATGTATTATCATCTTTGGAATCTGAAGTTCTGTTCAGCTGATGTGATGCTTCAAGAGAGATAATGGTCCTACAGTGTACACTGTAATACAGCTTCCATAAGTCTGAAGTCATATATGTTTTGGAGGGTTCTCAATATCTAACCACAATGGTGTCTAATACTTAATGTAATCAGCACAAGATCAGTGGAACTGGAGAAGAAAGGAATCCCTTTACAGAAATTTCTCATCCTTTGGATAACTACATGCACGAGGTTTTTAGGATGAAAATCCTGTAGTGATAGGGCTAATTGTGCAAACAGACATGAGCATATATGAGTTTTTATTCTAGACTGTGGTTTCATTGAGCATCTTCAGGATCAGAATCTTGATGCAGCAACAAATTTCCTACATTACTTTATACTATTACTATACACTACAGAAGACCCAGCTACAGTAGAAATATGTGAAGGTTTGGACTAATTTCAAACACCATAAAGTGTTTTTGAAAGATGTCTTCTCATAATGCTGTTAAAAACCAGTCCAGTCTAACTGCACCCAAAAAAGGCACTCAAAAATGTAGCATAAAAAAAATTAATAGAATTTAAAAAATCTTGTTATAGTTCAGAAATTGGTTGGCTTCCAAAAAAATAAAGCAAGATACTTTATCTGTAGCAAGGTGCAAAAGAATAAATATAATGCTTCTTTGTTCCTCTCTGGCTAAATTAAATAGACAACCTCAGGTACAAATCTTTTAAAAAACATCTACTGCTAGACTATGGAGAACTGTCTTTTGAATGATTTGTTCACTTGATATTCACAGCAAAACCAGTGCTGATCATTACGTCACTTGGTATTGAACTAGATCTCCAACACAGGTGCCCAGGTGGCATCTAGTCACACTTTTAGAATCACAGAATCATAGAATATCCTGAATTGGAAGGGACCCATAAGGATCATCAAGTCCAACTCCTGGCTCCGCACAGCACCAGCCCAATCAGAGCAGATGACTGAGAGCGCTGTCCAGATGCTTCTTGAACTCAGCCAAGCTCAGTGCTGTGACCACCTCCCTGGGAAGCCTGTTCCAGTGCTGCCCCCCCCCCCCCCCCCCCCCTTGGTGAAGAACCTTTTCCTGATCTCCAACCTAAACCTCCCCTGTTGCAGCTTCATGCTGTTCCCTCAGGTTCTATTGCTGGTTAACTAGCTGCTCGTTAAAGAATGCTCGGTACAGTCTTAGCCCAAGTGTGTTCATAATAGTGACAACTGTCTCCTTTGTAGCCAAGAATTGGAGAGAACATCACCAAGCTAAAGGATTCTGTGATTCCATGACTGTCAGGTACTTTCAGGTATACAGAGCTCAAAGTAACATCTCACTTGAGTCCCAGCAGCAGTGCTGCCTACGGTTCCCCATTTGCTTAGTGTAAGACAACTTGCCATTTCAGCTGCAGGGAAGACAGCAGGACAGACACAGAAGAAGCTGCCATTGCAGCTGATCCCATCCAAGGCTGAAGCACGAGGCCGACAGGCATGAACACTCCTAGCAAAAAAACACATGGACATCAGCCACAGCAGCCTGTCCCCACACGGACATTTCTCTCCCTGCATATAATAGAAAGGATCAGTAGTTCTACAATGTGACTTGCTGAGACCTCCATAAACACAACTAGATCAACACATATTTACTCACTTATTTTTAAATATGTCCCTTCCGTTGCAAGGGATGACCTCTGCACCAATTCAGCTACAAGACTGCGGCCACAAGGTAAGACTATTCTGCACATATGAAACAAAGCAAAAGCAACACAGAGACAAGGCAATAGTCCAGGCAAAGGAGGGAGAAGTTACTCAGAAAGAAACAGAGGAATGCTTGGAGTAAGTTTGGAGCATAAGATGTCTGACAGAAGCAGAGAGAACGTAGTAGGAGAGAAAATGTGTGATTCAGGGTAACTAAAATAGGGAGCACCCAGAAGTGGGATGGTATCTCTGATTAGAGCTGGGTTTGAATGCACATAAACTAATCCTCAAGTACTGCTATGTGAAAAAAGAGCATGTTTTTCATTTCATCACATAAGAATTTATTCCTAAGAGTTTAAAATTTTGTGAACGAACATTTTTTTCTACACCATGGAGAAAAAATACCCAAAGAAACCACACTTATTTTGTCCTCCTTCTGACAAGTTTTAAATACTCTAGGAATCTCCCTGTAGTTCCTTGAGCAGGAAACCCTGTGAGAAGGACCACAGAGACTTCGACAAGCTGAGCTCTGGCAGTCACATACCTGCTGCTATGGGTATTCCAAGGAGATTATAAATTAAGGCAAGAATCAGATTTATTCGTATTCTTCGAACTGTTCTCTTTGATAAGTGAATACTGGCAACTACATCCAGCAAGTCATTCTGCAAGACAGAAGAACATTGCAAAGTTTTCCACAAGCAGACTTCAGAATATCAACCAAGAAGACAAGAGTCAATGATAAAAGAGGACAGGTCAAAACTGTAGTGCTCACTCGGATAAGAACAACATCTGCTGCTTCGATGGCAACATCAGTGCCTGTTCCAATTGCAATTCCAACATCGGCCCTGGCTAGCGCAGGGGAATCATTGACTCCATCACCAACCATTGCAACCTTTCTCCTCCCATTTTGGAGTTCCTGGACCTTTGCAACCTTGTGAGAAGGAAGAACCTCAGCAAAGACTTTTTTGATCCCAACCTATGTACAAAGAAAGAAACACACCCCAGTTAGTGATACGCTTCATGCTGAAAGAAAGAGCCATTTGCTGTTCTAGGGAAAGAGGAAACAAGGGAAGATCAACCAAACTGATTCCGGCGGAGGCAGCACTCGCAAGCTACACAGAAAGCTGAACAGCCACATGCCTTTGGCATAAGAGAGGGACTGATTACAGCCCCCTGCATCTTTACCACAGAGTTGCCGGCAAACAATGCCCTGCTCTTAGCATCATGCTGCACAGGGCTTCTGAAGCTCTACTGCCCTGGCAATAGAGGTTTGATGGTTAAAAGAGCCAGTTTGCAGCTAATCATGCTGCTTGACGCACGAAAAAAAGTTTCAGTGAAATGCAACACAGGAACCATGCACAATCAGGCAGCTACACTATGGGAAATGCAGAAACACCACGTATGTGCAAGTCTCGGGGAGGCTATAGAAGTGAAATAAACGGCTGGCTAAGCGCTTCTACCCATCCACATCTCAACTAATGTGCAGTTACTACCAACAGCTTTAGCACAAACAGGTGGGTATACTAAAGAGGGCTGGGATAAGGCCCCTGGTCTGGCTGCCTCACCAGGCACAGATCAGGTTTTCACCACGTAAGGTAGAAGCTGTCTTTCAACCTTTCAAAAGGTAACATTTTAAAAAGTTTTTAGGACTGGCTATTCATTTTTGCATTGGAAAAGAAATAAATGCCAAAAATCCAATGAAAATGTAAGTTGGCACAGACTAAGCTTGTTTGAAAACTTCACCTGAGTGCCTGGAACCATAAGTTGAAGGTTGATTCTGAAAGACTTCTCTTAACAAAGAAAGTTGGGTGGGAAAGCACTTTACCACAACTGAACACAAAAGTGAAAGCGTGAAACAAAATAGGAGAAGGATTAAAGCATCACACTGAGAAACAAAACAGACCTCACAGCATCTGAGACCATGCATGCCACAGTGCTGGCTGTGTGCTGGGACACCTGAGGAATGCAAGGTGGCACATGGTAGATTAGAAGTAGACCGATGCAAAGGCAAAGAAGGAAATGGAGAGGCTGGAAATGTAGCAGGTAGAGTGAGAATTCAGCTTTGCCTTTGGAACAACATTTATAGTCTGAAATTAAGGAAATTTCCTATAAACCCAGCCTCTTTTAGACTGCTGTACTTCTTAATAATTCTTGTTATTATTAACAAGATAATTAAAGATAATTATACAACATAATTTGTCATTAAAGATAATGACAAATCCCCACTACCCTGTTGGGAACAGGACTGGACCTTAAAGGAACTTTCCTTCACCACTAACCAGACACAACTGCCCTTCAGTGAAGGGAAGAGGGAGGCTTCAGTTCAGCAAGGGGCTCATTACCGTAAGAAACTCTGTACCTCCGGAGAAGAACTGACTGTTTGTCTTCAGCGGGATCTTCATGCAGCCACTGGCCTTTACTATGCCATTGTACCTGACCTAATTTTCAGTTCAAGTCAAGAAAAGTTAAGTCTTCATCTAATGTATCCAGGGAAACTCTCAAGTTCCTGCTCCAAATTCACTGGGGTAAGCAGAGTTTTAGAACCTCATCATGTATTTTTTTGAAACACCATGAAGCAGATACCTGAGTGGCAATGGCTTTTGCAGTTTTTCTGTTGTCTCCTGTTATCAGCACCACATCTATTCCCATGTTTTTCAGTGTGTGCACAGCAAGGGCTGCCTCCTGTTTGACAGTGTCTGCTATTGCGATCATTCCACACAACATGCCTGCACAAAGAAACATCCTCTGTTAGAGAGCGCTGTGGGAGCCCAAGTGGCAGCAAGAGAACAGGATGTCCCCTCCACCATGGTGGGTTGTGAAATAACACATTCTGGGCAGTAATGACACTCATAAACCTGATCAACTGCCTACAGCTGTCTAAATTATGGTCTCTTTCTTACACATACATAGACTTTTCTCATTTATCTGTTTCAGGTCGAACAACAAACACCTCTGATATTTAAGGAGCAGGAGGAAGGGGAAAAGAGGAGGGTAGCTTTTAAATATGCCTGACATCTAGGGTTTATGGTATGGACAAATGTGATAGCGGGCTGGTATTTGGAGCCAGGTCAGATGTTGAAGCCACTCCTTCAGAAGGAAGCACATAGAGTATCTGGTTTTATATCCCCTAATCTTTCTGGGTTGGATCTCTAATATAATTAATTACTTTCGCACAAAAATGTTGCACCTGCCTTCCCACACATTGACTGAAAGATGCGTCCACATTTCCTTCACGTGACTTACAAAAACCTCACATTGGTTTATCATTGCATGTTACCTTTCAAAAGTAGGGGCTTAAGTAGGTTTTGCACCCCTGCATCTCTATTTGCTCTCACTATCAGCAATAGGAATGCCAGCTGTACATCAGAGCCCTTATTTCCATGTTGACAGCACTTGATTTTGCTGGACTGCTGATGGAGCCCAGGCTGAGACACGCAAATGCCTCTCAAAATTGCTCTGGAGGAGCACCAAGCATATTCATTCAGTAATTGAATCAGAGGCCCCATTTCAAGATCACAGATGCACTGGCAATCTATCACTGTTACAGCAGTTTCTCCTATTAAGGCGTTGTCTGGGATCTCTTCCTGCACAGCACAGAACAGAACCCCCCCCAGCAGAACTAATTTAGTCTAATCTGTTATACCTTAATGACCTACTGAATCATCATGTTCATTCATGAGATGTTTTGAAATCAGTGATGCTGTAAGATGGCATGTGATCTTTATGTGATGTAAAGTCAGGATGGGACATGGCACTGCACTGGCACCGCTCTTCTTAAATTAAAAACTACACAACAAAATCTCAGTGTTCTGAGGTGAAAGCTTCTTTTAAGAACACCTTGATAGTTTGCACTTTACATACAAGCAATTCTGCACTAAAAGATTAGTAGTTTCTTGACACTAAGCCACTGATTAATTGCTTCAGAGTTTGTTTTCATCCATTCCATGGTAGGATCAATACGTATTTATTAAGTCACTCCATAAACAGCAGTTACCATCTATAGCCACTAATATGGCAGTTTGTCCTTTCATTTCGTGGTCTGTCATCGCATCGTTTACGTCATTTGCAATATGCAAGCCATTGCGTCGCATCCACTCACGATTTCCAATCAACACCGAGTATGTATGAGGAGCTGATGGACCTTTGTACACAGACAAAAAGAAAAATGAGCAACTCAAAAATAGTGAACCCAAGCCAGAGATGTTTGAGGATGACAGTGTCAGCCTGCATTAGCTATAGAAAGATATTCTGAAGAGGTTCTCCTTTTTTTTTTTTTTTTTTTCTTTTGAGTGCCAGACTGGCAATGGTCACACCCAAGACACAGACAGAATTAGCAGTCTTCTTGAAGTGCTGCTGTCATGGGCAAACACAAACGCACAGGGACTACCAGAAGACAGCCTCATAAAAACTTTTCTCCTTCCAGACTCAATCTGTGCCTGTCTATACACAGAACTGCGTCATGAACTTAATGGAAGTATTTGCCTGTGTTTGCCTTTGCCAGTTGGCATTGTTTTTCTGGATGAGTGCAGTATGCACATTTCATAAATGCCACACTGCTTTGTTCTCACAACTAATGACTTCTTTCAAATATAAAGGCTATTTCTGGCAAGAAAAAAGTAGTTTTGTTCTAACAAACAATGAAACGGTACGTAGAGCACCTCATTATGAATTCAATCCAACTTTACAAGAGCTGGATGAAGCAGGTGAGAAAATATTACATTAACACTATTCACAAATGGCACAGTTCTGATGATTATAGTTCTTATTTAATTCTTCTAACAGCATTCTCAAAAAGGTCAGGAGAGGTGCAGTCTTCTGAAGAGAATTGATGAGCTTCTTCAGGAAGGCTTTAAATACTTTTTCTTTCTCTCCTACACTACAAAACAGCAAAGTGGCTTCCACAGAGCCTGAAACAAAAACGAATGTATTGGCCTAGTCAAAACCATCAGGCACTGAAACTCGGTTTGCAGATATAACATGCTTAATTGTGCATCTGTCAAAGAGATTTTTTTTTAAAAGTAACTATCTTGAGAGATACATGAATAGAAAATAAAAAGTCCAGGTTAATATGGAACTAAAGAGTAGGATTTAAAAAGTAGCAATAAGGTAACATATGTTAAAGGTAACTGCTCTAAATGAAAGGATAATTCTAACCAGCAAACTTTGCTCTCTGCTGGACCATTCTTTTATCCAAAAGGGATATTGCTGGGTATGCCGTGTTGCATATGTATTGCATGGACCTTTTGAGTACCCATCACTCACATCTAAATGCTTTTTAAGGTTTCTGAATTGCAGAGAGAACAAGAGTAGGGGAAAGAGAGCGCTTCAATTTTTGTTAAGGCGCATTTTTGTCCCTCATGTCCTTTGCCTGCTTCTGCCATAAATCCACTTTTCTATCATTCCTAGTCCTATGGGATTGTTTTACAGTGGTCAGCACTGTTGATTCATCAGCCTGCTCATTGCAACCAGCAGTCACTTCAGGGGCAGACATACCATGTGATTCAGAGACTGTGATCAGCGTGTTATCTCCCAGAGAAGCACTGCTCCTGTTAGCATCCAGGTTATTGAGATCCTCCTCAGGCACACCCAGGATGGCCTCAACCCCTCTGACTTTGCAGCTGATACCACAGCCTGGGACTGCCTGGAAGTCAGTGCAGTATCCCAGGCTCTCAGTGCCAAGCTCCTGCGGACGTAACCAGAGTTCATCATCAGATCGCACTGCCCATGCGGGGTACAAATATTAGATAACTCCTGCTGAAAAGAGGCCTCATTTCTCCTCTTGACAATGACTGACTGACAAAAAAGCAGCATGTAGTATCAGTAGCACAGAACTAAATATAAATATGTTCTGGACATGCTGTGATGTAGACTTCTAGAAAGGGGCAGCCATACAGATCACACCAGGTCACAGCCATAGCAGCAGCAAACCATAAAGGACAGCTTTTCCTGGTAGGTCAAAGATGAAGCAGTTACACTGGTGGTTCACAACCTCAACCAAGACTAGGAACTAAAGAAAATCACAGAATCATAGAATGGTTTGGGTTGGAAGGGACCTCAAAGATCATATAGTTCCAACCCCCTTGCCATGGGCAGGGACACCCTCCACTAGATCAGGCTGTCCAAAGCCCCATCCAACCTGGCCTTGAATACTTCCAGGGATGGAGCCTCCACAGCTTCTCTGGGCAACCTGTTCCAGTGCCTCACCACCCTCACAGTAAAGAATTTCTTCCTAATATCTAATCTAAATTGCCCCTCTTTTCATTTAAACAAATTACCCCTTGTCCTGTCACTCCCTGTCCTTGTAAACAGCCCCTCTCCAGACTTCCTGTAGGCCCCCTTTAGGTACTGGAGGTTTCCCTGGAGCCTTCTCTTCTCCAGGCTGAACAAGCCCAACTCCCTCAGCCTGTCCTCATAGGAGAGGTGCTCCAGCCCTCTGATCAGCTTTGTGACCCTCCTCTGGACTTGCTCCAATAGCTCTATGTCTTTCTTATGTTTGGGGCCCCAGAGCCGGACGCAGCACTCCAGGTGGGGTCTCACCAGAGCAGAGCAGAGAGGCAGAATCACCTCCCTCGACCTGCTGGCCACACTATTTTTGATGCAGCCCAGGACACGGTTGGCTTTCTGGGCTGCCAGCGCACACTGCCGGCTCATGTTGAGCTACTCATCAACCAGCACCCCCAGGTCCTTCTCCTCAGGGCTGCTCTCAATCTATTTTCCATCCAGCCTGCAGTTGTGTTTGTAACAATAAGCCATAGAGCTTCTGAAAATATGCAACTTCTAATTAACCTCACAGACAACTGGCTGTGGGGTATCAGGGTTTTTATATATAAGTACAGTGAAAAACTGTAGCTAATTCCTGGAGTGATCTGACCGGATGACAAGGAAACTGGGTGTTCCTCTTGAGTTAGGCGAGAGAAGCAGTGAGTACCTTCAAGATGAGAAAAGGCATTACCAGGACCCTATGAGTTACAAAATGGAGAAAATATGCATTTATGAACAAGTTATTCTGAGTTGCCTCTGGAAGTTGGAACTACATGTACCTTTCAGTGACCTTACAACACAGGGATGATAAGGCAGGTGGTAAGAATATTAGCAAGCGGTATAGCATTGCAATTCATATAAACCATAATCCACTAACAACTGGTGCACGGGATGACTGCAGAAGTGTCAGGGAACTAAGACAAATTGGAAAACAGAAAATGTAAAATACGAAATAAGAAACCGAATCATTACCCATACTTTCTTTTTCCTTCTATATTTATATGTTAACGTCCAAATTTTACCACTGAAAGATCTATCACTAATAAGGTTGATATATTCTTGCCAGTGAATTTTTCCATAAATCAATTAATGACTTGTCTTAACAGAAATAAATTATTTATTTAAACAAGGGTTCCTATTTTGGTTACTATTTGTGCTTTCATTCTTCCTGAAAAAATTGAGGAACACGTTTTATATATATATATATGACCTCTGACGATGTGCAAGATTTGCAAAGACTTGAGTAATCTATTAATTTGTTTAGGAAATTCACAAATATCACAGTTTAATATTCAGGTTTTAAAGGTTTTTGCCTAATCTATTCAGATATGCAAGTGACTAATAGAAGTGACTAGAGTCAGGTAACATATGAAATGTCACCACATACATTTGTTTCACAAAGCTATTTTAAGCATAAGCATTCTTCCAGCATGTATTCCACAATCCTTATTTTCCCACTGGTTAAGAAAAAACTTTGTAAGGTCTTGTTTGAGAACTCCATAACATTACCAGAAAAGCAATGTTTAGAATATGCCTTCTGGATTTGTCCAGGCTAAGATCCGCAATCATAAAATCTGACAGCTTTCCAGCCTGTTCCTTTTCAGGCAGGCCTGTTCCTCTGGGCCTTGCTCATTTCATACAACATTGCTGCTTTTGCACTGAACCCTTCATGCTTTAGATGAAATAAGAAGGTTAAGTACCTCTTTGCAATATTTAGTGACTGCCACTCCTAAAGGATGCTCGCTGCTGGCTTCTGCAGTGCCAACCACTGCCAGTACCTTCTTCAGAGAGAGCACAGCCGTGTCTCCCAGCAAAAGCACCCTCATGACTTTAGGAACTCCACAGGTGATGGTCCCAGTTTTATCAAACATCACAGTCTTGATCTGCAATAAATAAACGGCACCTTAATCACTTTTACCATAAGGTATATGATGCAAGGAGATTTTTTACAAATGCTGTTCTAAATAATTAACAATAGTACTGAGGAAAGAGGACTCAGGATGTTATTTGGTGATAAGAGCAGGTGGGAAGAGGACAAGAAGCTGCAACAAGTTCCAGAAACAACAACCTGATCAAAGTCAACCTCATGCTATTCACCGTATTCAGCAACCACTTGTTAGCCAGCCCACTGGGTCTTGAGGAATCGGGAATGAACCAAAAAACACAGCCCCACATACACTGAAACCCAAAGCTAAAGTCAATTCTTATTCTGACAACAAACATGGCACAGAGAAACACACAAACCAAAAAACTCAACAAAGTAGGTACAATGTCCATGCCCAGATATTCCACCCCACCCACCTTGCAGATTCCAACAGGTCACCTAAATATCCAAGCCCTGAACCTGGCCTCACCTAGATTCAAAACGTAGAAAGTCTTGACACTAATTAGCATCCTTTTTTGGGGGGTTGGTTCTTGTGTTGGTTTTTTTTTGCAAAGCCTTGTGTCCCTGTTTTCAGCTGGGATAGAGTTAATTTTCACAAGCAGCTAAAAGGGGACACAGCCAGGACAGCTGACGCAAACTAGCCAAAGGGGTATTCCATACCGTGACGTCATGCTCCAGATATAAGTGGGGGGGGTGAGCTGGCCAGGGAGGAGCGATCACAAGCAAATTGCACTGTGTATCACCCACTTTGTATAACCCGTTATAAGTACTGTTGTTGTTATTCTCCTCTTCCTTTGCTGTCCCAGTAAACTGTCCTTATCCCAATCCACAAGTTTTACCTTTTTCCTCCCATTCTCCTCCCCACCTCACGGATGGGGAAGGGGCGAGTAAGCAGTCGCGTGGGGCTTTGCTGCCGGCTGGGGCTAAACCATGACACCTTGAAAAAACTTTTGGACTGTGCTTTATAGTGTCCAGTAAGAACAAGAATTGTCAGTCTGATTAACTTATTCTTACCAACTTTTTCACTTAAAATATTTTGCCTATGTCTAATTCACTCTATCATCACCTGGTTTAAGCTCATATTCTTTTGTGGAATGGAAAGGACCTCAAAGATCATCTAGTGGACGCAGCAAACCTTCTCTTTCAATTTCCTCCTCCTTTTTGCACCAGTTATCTGTTTTTGAAGCACTTTTTCTGCCTCCCTTCCAGATTTTTTCTATACACTAGAAGAACTTAAAATCATTCTGTTTTCTCTTCCATCCTACATTTTAAACTACTGATCATGAACAGTATGCATTTCACAACAGCCCTCTGAGGAAAGAAGGCCAGCACTGGATTATTGGGCGCTTTCGCAGAAGAAGTAAAGAGACTGCAAAAGCCAGAAACCTCTGAGGTCATGCAGATTAGAAGCCTCACTGGCATAAGATTGCAGGAACTGTTGTCTGTCAATGCTTTGCTGTGATTGCTTTGAAGAAAGGTGGTCAGATCTTTTGTCATTACCTTAACTGGAGCAGCAACCAATAGAAAAAGAAAAAACAACAACAACAACAAAAACACCAAAAAACCCCATACCCCAAAACCAACTCAAACAATATTCTGCAGTCTTTCTCTGCACCAGCAGGTTTTCCTGGGAAATTATACTTCATGTAGCAACAGCTGGGTGAGCTATAGAAGGACAGAATGAGCTATTAACCTTGTGTGCCATTTCCAGGGGTTTTCCACCTTTGATGAGAATACCATTCTGCGCAGCAACTCCTGTGCCCACCATCACAGCTGTGGGGGTAGCCAAGCCTAAAGAACAGGGGCACGCAATGCTCAGGACGGTGATTGAGGTTTGAAATGCAAACCTCAGTATTACTTCAGCTTTTGAAATGTGTTTGTTCTGATTCTGCAAGAAGAGGGAAGAGAGAGAAAAACAAGAGAAGTGAGATGTCTGATTTCTGACAGAATATAACATAGATAGTACAATCAATCACAGACATTTCAAAAAACACATTTACCTGGAAACCTCCAGCACAGGAAAGCAATCTATTATTGTTACTGTAATGGCAGAGAAAGGTCAGTGTTATGAATTGTTTGTTGCAGTATTTTCTGGCTCTTTTTCTGCTCAAGCACACATATGCTTGACTCTGCCCTGAGGCTCCAGGATGACAATAGAACTTGCTAGCATTCCTTTACAGCTTAGCAAAGGAGAACCCTATTTACAGGTACACAGACCCCCACAGCTGCCGAGCACAGCAAAGACACATCCTAAAGATAACAGAAGTTCAGCTTCTTTCTAAAGCCAAACCCACAATCTGCCATCAGGAACAAGGATGTACAAAAAGATTTCAGACGATACAGGAATGGCTCAGCTCCTTGCAATGCAGCTATAGATCATGTTTACTCCAAGACGACTGCTAATACTTTCAGTTTGTAGGAACCCCATGCAGAACTAAGAAGTAAATATAAGGTATATTTATACCTGCAGATAGATTTTAACTAGTGTAATTATCTGCTCTGCATAGAAAACACCACATTGTAGAAAAGTATTTGCCAGGTTGCAACATCAAACCCCACATACAGAAGGTACGTTAATAACACTGGAAGATATTCTAATATCAAAATCCTGCTGTTAATGAAATTACTTACAGGAAAATATTTTTTAATAATATCAAAATTTATAAACCCAATTGTGATCCATACTATCAATGTCACTGTTGAAATGATGATGATAAATGGAACAAAATATCCACTAAATTTATCTGCCAGTTGCTGGATGGGTGCCTATAAAAAAAGAAAAACATGTATTCATATGTTTATGATCAAAACAGGTAAATACCTAGAGTTCATGAAAATATCTAATACTCTTCGTCTGATTCTTTTTTGAATTCTGGAAAACACAGAATTTGTTTTTGAAATCTTTTTCTTATATTATAGAATAAGTTTTTCTTTTCTATTATTTTTACCTTTGACATTTGAGCTTCTTCCACCAATGTAACGATTTGTGCCAGAGTGGTATCATTACCAACATGCGTTGCATTAACAAGAACTGAGCCATGTGCATTTATAGAACCAGCGATTACTGTGCTCCCAGGCTTTTTAGTGACTGGCATAGCTTCCCCTAGAAAGAAAAGGTAAGAATAAATGAGGCAATACCCCTAATAATAGTGACCATACTTCATTAGCACACAGCTCATTGTACAGTGGCAAAAATCAGCATGCTAAGCAACAATGACAAGAAATCACGTATTGTTTATCTCTGTCTAGTGAAGACATGTGTAAGTGCTCTCATACTTCTAGGAATGTTTTTCTAGGTTTATTTTCAAAGTAAATGCTGTTTCCTTGCTTCTAACCATCCAGTATGCCATCCCTCAAAAGGGTCAGGAGCAAACTGATTGTAAAAGGAACTGCTAAGGATTTCTCTGATTAATACTTTGCATAGCCATGGGAGTTTGAGCCATCTGTCTTTATTTCCACCAGCCTCAGTTTTCAAAGTCTGAAAAGGTGTCTCTGAGGCAAAGCTCCTGTTCTCACACTGCCTCTCCAAGAACACTAGCGCTGTGAAATCTTTATTTTCTCTATTTTTAGGGTTAGCAGTAATGACTGGTTCTCTTAAATTAAAGGTATCCCTGTTCCGCAAGCGAAGTAAATACATAACTATAAAAAGTGAGCCACTGCCAATAAAGTTTTTATATCCTTTACCTTATTTATAAGAATTGTATGATGCAGTAAATCCTTACTATATTTATAAAATGAAATGAAAATTTCAGAAGCTTAATGAGCAACAAGTCGTGAGGCTTTATTTCCCTCTCCTTGCTCACTGGGAGATCCCTGTCAGAAGTCCTGTTCAATGTCCATCCATACCACCCCATGTCACCAATATTTCCCCATTGCCCTTTAGAAGCTATTTCTGAGAACGTACCATTCCAGGGCAAACTCCCACCAGATCTCCGGAATAACGACAACAGTGTTTAGACTCTTCCCATCCCATTAGTACATTCATAAAAGTGACCAACTGAGTGAAAATTCTTCAGCTTTTTAGGGTGTGTGCAGATGTGGGATTTGGATTCAAGCTCACAAAGGCCAGGCACAGCATCCATTAAGGTGGTATGATATAAAGACAGCAGCTTTTGGGTTGGGTCTGCTCTCTTTTCTTGTAAGAAAGTGTTCTAGAAGATTCACTTCTTTGAATAAGTGTAAGGGAAGTTACCAGTAATGAGGGACTCATCTGCCATAGAACTGCCTTCAATGACCTTTCCATCCACTGGGAACTTTCCACCAGGAACAACCTTTACAATATCACCCCTTTGAACCAGTTCAACAGCTACCTGCTCCTCCCTACAAAATATACAAGTAGAACAGACAGATTATTTATGCCATCAGCTTCAAAAGAATAATAATGCTTTCACATTAACTGCACCAAGCCTAGTCTGTGCAACCAGGCAGGCTGAAGGGGTATCAGTTCATAAATAAATACCTGACGATAGAGTGGTCAGGTCCAAGAGTCACCACAGTGGCTTCTGTGGCTTGAAGAGATATAAGTTTAGCAAGAGCTTCTGAGGTCTTACTCTAAGAAACAGAGATAAATGTTTAAGATATATTGAGATACATAAATGCTGATGTCTACTTAACACAATGAACTCTAAATGACCTTGTATAATACAGGCTACATCAGAAACATCTGACTCAAAATTCCTCTGAATAGTTTTATTCTACTCTCATCATAAATACTCAATGCTTAGTGTGAAGGTGAGTTACCTTTGCTATGTGTTCCAGCCATCTCCCAAGGGCAATGAACACAAAGAGCATTGGAGGAGTGTCAAAGAAAGTGACAGGGCTTTTCTCTGCCTTTTCAATTATCGCTACCGTCAGGATCACACAGGAATACACATACGCGATTGTTGTGGCCAGTACGATGAGTACATCCATATTGGCTGTCTTGTGCTTCAGTGATTTGTAAGCTTGTACATAAAAATACCATCCACCAAGAAACTGTTGGTGTAAGCATGGACAGATGTGTTAAGATCACAGCAGTGAAAGCAGAGACTACATAATACTGTCTATAGCAAAATTATAACCACATAGCAGATAAGGGAAGGCATTGCTGTCCTGTGCAAATTTTATATTGATACAGCTTCAGTGGAGTGTCTGTTAGGGGGCTGATTCCACTGTCATCTTCTCACTTGCCATTCCTTGTTCTCAAAGCAACTCTGCCAGCTAAGTATCATCCTTTTCCTCAGCAATACAAAGTAAACAATGCACATAAGTTGAAGTGATTTATCTACAGCTACCCAAAGAGTTTGCAGCTGATCAGGTATTTCTTCATCTTAATTCTACCTTCCCCACGTGGAAAACTACGTGACGCACGTTTGGCAGGAGTAAGTGCTGTGAGCAATTACAGAATGGATAACTTGCAGAAAAGTGCCACTTAATTCTGTGCGGGCAGTACAGACAAGAGGGCAGGCCTAATCCACTAAACCTTTCCAGTCTTCTGTCTTTATCACATCAGATTACATAAATGGGAGGTGAAGAGAAAGCAAACCACGAGGAAGTACTGTGAACATACCTGAACAAAAGTGCACAGGACAAAGAAGAGAAGATTTAAAATCGATAATCCAGGAATGAGATTCTGTTCTAGCGCCATAGTTCCATGGTGCTCACCGTTGGGTATTAGCATATAAATCATTAGGATTAAGACAGGGATACCAAACAGTAGGCTGCACAAGAAAGATTTCCTCCACCTGAAAAGTAGAAGCTGTAAATCCCTGATTGTCGTACACCTCACACCACACAGACCAAACAGTATGCTTGCAGTGCAGAGCTTGGGGTATTAGTACTGTACTAACACACAGCTTTGGGATATTTGGGAAAGATCCAACACTTTGGGATAGTTTCTGTGTCTCCTACATGTTTAACTGTATAGACTTCCATCAGTTAAAAACTGAAACTGAAACTAATGAAAGTAGTAAAAGCACTTGAACCAAATGGCAAAGTGTAAAATTAAATACGCTTTACACAAGGATAAGACAAGTTAACTGGGAAGAGTGTGGGGAGGTGAGTTACAAGAGATGATCTATACACATTCATTAGTGAGAGAGAAAGAGAAATACTTACTGCTGTATTTCCTTTTTATGATCCAAGTTATGTGCATTTGGAGCTCTTCTAGCCACGGAAGCATGAAAGCCAATTTCCTTTTTATTGAAAGGGGAGGGAAGATGAGTTAGTTTTCATTAAACTAATCATATTACTTATATTTCAATGACACTGCTTTTAGAAGAAATGTCGGAAAAGGACACTGTTCCATATTTAATAAATGCCAAATTCTTATTTATTTTTAGATCCTACCAACATGAAAGGATATTTCAAACAGTACTCAAAATGTGGACTGTGAGGGATTTCTGCTACCTATACACGGACAGTGTGTATAGATGCAGTATGTGTCCTAGGTTTCTTAGGCACAGGACGCTCCCACTGACAGCTGGAGTTTTGCTGCCCTCCTCCTCAAGGGAAATTTCTGTCCTTTCACCTCCACCGGAATAAGTATGAGAGATGGGAAATACCACAAAGGATGGTAAAAATGTACAAGCCACTGGGCTAGTGAACCTTGCAAGCATCTCCTTAACACTACAAGTGAGTAGATACACCTGAAGTTGAAAATCAAAGTGGCTCAAATCAGTTTAAACCTGTGAAACAACAAACTGCAGGACAAAGCATCCCAGAAACAAACACATGTAAAAAGCCAGTTTTGACTGACGCTTCAGTGAGTTACTGCAGTAAACTACCACTACCCCCCCACCTNAACTTCTTATGTGCATCATGAGACACTCCTGCGGCAAGATGCACTTTACAGAGTTACCTTGCCAGCCTGAAGAGTCCACTAGTTAAGATGTTAATCACTGCTGCTGCATCAGTTCTGAGCTCTAGGAGCCTTTCTCTGAGTAAATACTCTAGAACACTGAAAGCAAACAGTCACTCCTGTCCTCCTGACTGCTCGCTGCATGCACCTCATCCAATAAGCTCTCTTCCCTTCTGGTAGGGCAGAGAAGGAAAACGTTTTGTCCACACCTGGGTGACAATTAACAGCAATTTTTATGATCTGTGTGGTTACTGGTAAGCCAAGATTTTTTTCCTTTAGTGGCTGTATCACAAACTCTTTTGGTTTAAAGAGTTCTTCCCTGAATTGATGTGGGAATAAATGCCAGCATATACAGAGATGTGTAATACTTACGGTATGAGCTGTTGCAAAATTTATTTTACTGCCTCTTTTACTGGCAAGAGAAAGTAGTGAGGTTTTTTTAAGTATCAACACTTCACTGAAATGACTGGAAATCAGAAACACATGATTCTATACACAGAACGGCAAAGACTGAATATATGACACTTTTACCAGATATAAATAAAAATGGTTTATTTTTGTAGTTTTTAGGGTGTGTTTTTAGAGTAACAACCTGGGAGACTACGCATGACTGCAGAGCACAACAGCTTCACCACAAGAGCATAAAAACATCTGGCAATAACTACGTCATCTGCAAAAGTCAGTGAAACCTCTCAAATATCACCTGCTTTATTTCCTTTTTAACGTCCCCTTACAATTTTCACAGATTAAAAAATTTCTAAACCCTACCTCAATTATTTTTATAATATCTCGAGGTCCAGTAATTTCAGGATCAAACTGGATGTGAGCTTTGCAAGTAGCAAGTGCAACTGAGGCGTAAAATATGCCGTTTGTTCTCATGAGTTTGGATTCAATATTGTGAACGCAAGAAGCACACGTCATCCCTGTAATCTAAAGAAAAGACAAACTTAGATAGTTAGCAGTCCCCCACATTGACCCCATATTTGTGGATTAATTTGAAACAAGGCCTCCCCGTGTCACAAAGGCACTAATGACTATTCAAGCTCTGCTGGTACTGACCCAATGCCTCAGCATGAAGATTTTATAGAGCTGTCTTACCTGAAACAAAGCTGAGAGCACAGCTATCCATTTAATTACAAGATTCTGCAACCAGCAGCTATAGTCATAGCTACATATTTGTACAGCAGCACTCCTACATCACACTAACTGTACTAGTATAACTAATACAGTTCCATCAGCAGCTACAATAACACTGCCACAGTCAAACTCTGCATGTGTAACTTATCTCACTTAGCTAAATTTTCCTGTGGCTTCAATAAAGCATGTTCCCACTTTCTGATCACAACTGCAGACTTGGTATCTGTCTTGTAGTAGGTATATGTCAGAGAATAAAAACAGACTTTTGAAGAATTTGTCCTTCATATAAACAATTTCCTCATTTTACCCAAAGTTCTCAGACCTCTGTACAAAGCCCCAGGCATTATCAACACGTATTTGGTCTGATTCTCAGTTGCTCAGTCTGTACTGCTGACTGAAGTGCCTGCACAGAAAAGCTCTGTTTCACTTCTCTTTGCTAAGAAAAGTCTATTCTGTACATACAACTATCACTTTTTATTTCAGTGCCTTTGGTCAGGTTCTTCTAAGACATATTGATTTTGTCTTTTCAGCAATTAAGAAAAAACAGTGTCACCAGCCAGAACCAACCTGCTGAAGCCACGACTCCTTAAACAAAAGCGCTTGCAAGAAAATGATTCCTCGAGACCTGACTTTTCCAAAACCAACTCTGAATTTCAAACACACATGACTTACAAGAAGGTCCACACTTCCTTCTGTTTCTGCATGATCTTCTATGACAGTAGCTTCAAAACCCAAATTCTGGATCAGCTGTGCTATTTCAAGAGGCTGTATAAATTCTGGCTTGTATTTTATCTCTGCTTTACCTGCCATCAGTGCTACCAACACTGAAACAATTCCTGCAGTGGCAATAATAAAAAATATTAGACAATGTCGCTCCTTTGCGGGGAAGAAAAATAAAATATTACAAGTGATTGTCAATGAGGGCTGTAACAACTTAGAGATGTTATAAACCTAATGATTTGTCTCTGCCTTCTTCTAGTGTTGTTTCCTAGTCACAACAGTTTTTACTGAGATCCAGCCACACTGCGGTTCCCTTTAGTAATGAGAGAAACCACGTGAGTTGCACAGGGAAGGAGGTGAGTTTTGCTATGATCTAATGAGACAAAAAGGATGGTCAGAAGCACTCATTGCTGCAAGCTCGACCCTGGAATCTCTAAGTTTGGAAAGCTCTAAACAAACCCCACAGCACAATACCAGGCCTTTTTCTTTGGTGTTTTTCTTCTTCTTCTTCTTCCTCTTTTTTTNTTTTTGGATAAATGAACCCATAGAAATCTACAGTTAGAACTGAAAAGCAAAACATAAAAAATCACAGGCAAAAAAATTGTTCTGAATCGCTAATGATTTCTTAGGTTTTTAAGTCAAAGCAGTGACATCATCACTGGGAGACTGAGGGCACAGGAATCAATAAGCAAAACCCTCCAAAGGCATGCCTACACAAATTAAGGCAGACAATGCTTAGGCTCATCTGTTCATCTTTTATATGGCCAGAGGAAAGGCAGCTCCAGTCTGCAGACATCTAACCTAATAAGCTTTGCTGTGCCTAAGCTAATATAATTACCCTGGCACTGGAGCCACACATTTGTTTGTACCTGCTTGTGCAAATGTGCCCTAATGGGTAAGTTTCACATCACAAACGTGCCAGAGCTTTCAACAGCTCTGGAAGAGATGGATTGCTCTGTAAAGCAATAAGGCCCTGAAAACTAAATGGGAACAATTTCTCTGTTCTTGTCTTGAACCTTATTTAAAATTTTTATCATGTTACGACAACTTACTGTTACAATACAAGTATATCCATTGGGTTTGTCCACCAGTGCAGTAGGACAGTTAAACAGTGATGTAGTTACATTAGCACTAAGAAAGAGCATTAAGACTATTTAACCTCCAGATGTTGTACCACAGCCTCTTCCATTAATCACACAGAATACCTTTTCCATCCTGTAGTCCCTTATAGACTCATTATAGGAATCTTAAATTGATTACCATCTTCTTTCTGCAAATTTCTTTCGATGGTAGACACACACGACGCACAGGTCATGCCTGTGATTTGTAAAAAACACTTTTCAGTTGTTGCTCCGCTGGCCTGGTTTGGCCCATCAAGGTGAGGACCATCTGGAAAAGCATCTGAGGCACAGCCTTGGCGAGGAGGCTCTGTAGCTTGAGGCTGCACGGCAGCATTGTTGGCGTCAGGCTGGTGCCTACGTCCTCCAGCGGCGGTATCTTGAATAAATGCACAATAAACTGAACAAACACTATTTACAGTGCGATCAGATGATGTAAAACTACAAGCAGGTCGCATTTATCAATCATGCAAAATCTCTTGTTTGAAAGGTGACATGGTAATCTCAGTCTCTTTATGGAAATAATTGTTACTATGTGTACAACAATGTACGCTCAGCAGTACCACTGGCATGACCATTTAACTCTACAGAACTGTTTTTTTCACTTTCAATGGTAAATGATCCCCTCCTGTTTCAGTGCCTAGGCCTGACAGCTATCTCCACTCAAGAAAAGTATATTGGTATCTAGGGGGCCCTTATCCAGCACAGAGAACACAGTCCAGTCGTATTCACTCTGTCTTTGTCACCTATGAAGGACTCATAGCACTTCATCTCAAACACGGAAAAGGACAAGTTTTGCAACAGGTTTCTCTTTATGGCACAATATTTACATTTCAAGTACTGCAAAACAAGTAGTGGAAGGATTTGCAGTGCCCAGAAGACCTCTACACATACAGGATTGTTGCAATCATTTCTGTTCTTTACCTGATACCTATCAGACACCCAACAGCTCCAGCTGCATTCACAAACTGCCTCCCTTGGGCAGAGGCTTATGTAGAGGAACACAGGTTGCTTCTGAACATGTTAAACACAAGGACTCCCCTTCTTTTCCACAGATGGATGGATAGATCAGGAAGTCTCCAACCAACAAGTTATAAACCAAATATATCATAATTAAACAGCATATATGAGCTCCTCCTCACCTGTAGCAGTCCACAGATTCAGAGGGATTGGACCCATGAGAAAAGCTAATAGGATGTGGTCTAGTGTGATCAAACAAATTAATTCCAGGTAAACTACGTCAGTATCTCAAAGCAAATCTGCTGAGTTGAAGCAGATAAATATTGCTGCATTTGAAATTTGCTAGGGAGGAGATTGTGCACCATAGCGACTTCTTAAACCTTGAGCACAAGTACAAAATGTACAAACTGACAAACTGACATGTAAAAGCACCTGCTCCCACCAAACAGCACATGCATCTTGCCCCTTACCTCACTTAATGTAAGGCTTAGTAAAGTAGGGAACGTAAAAACACTCAAGAAATAAAGGATTAGGACACTAAAAAGATATTTTAGCTAGGTAAAAGGTGGTTTTAAATGAAAGAGATTTCATTAAGTTTGTGGGGTTTAGTATTTTGGAATGTAAACGGAAACGTTTGGTTTGATAGGTCTACTTGCAGCAGCCTGTAGACACAGGAAGAAACGTACTTCAGTGGGTAAGGGCATCAGCTATTTAAAGGCCTTGTACCAACTTCCAAACCTGTTGGCTTCGTAATGTAACTCAACTCTTCCACCCACTAGCACAGTTATTAAGGGCTGAAATAAGGGGCTTCACAGCTGAAATCTCTCTCCCTCACTAAGTGAGGTCAGGCCAGTCCCTTAGAAAAGACAATGCCAATGTGATATTTTAAGAGTTTCTCTCCAGAAGAGAGTCTCAATGCATTGCCCAGCTTGGCACACTACCCACAGAAATAAAACCAGTTACCTGTCAGCACAGAAGCATCAAACCCCATGTCTTCTATGGCAGCTCTTAAGTCTTCTCCATTAGTAACACTTGGATCATACTGTATAGTCCCAGTTCCGCCAGCTAGAGAAACTGCTACATGTTGCACTCCTTGTCTCTGTGATATGGTCCCTTCTATGGACTGTACACAAGAATTGCAGGTCATGCCATCAATCCTAATAACAGCCGTGCATGTCGTGTCTTTCAGTAGCTCTCTGAAGAGATCACATAGCAAAGCAGGTGATGGAGATGCTCCTTTATTTGCTTCTGAACCATTAAGGAGAGATACTTTAAAGTTTCCAGGTGGAAGGGATTCAATAGCTTGCTGTAAAGCTGACAGCGTAATTAAATTTGGGTTATACTGTACCACAGCATGCTTATGCTCCAAAGACACTTTAATACTTTGTACGCCAGGAAGATCTGATACATTTCCTTCAATGTTTCTGACACAGGACGTGCAGTGCATGCCTTCTACCTGTACAGCTACCGTAGCGGTGCTACTCGTCTCCGCGACCGGCAAATCCACGCCAGCATTCTCAAGACTTGCAGGTGTCTCCTTGGGGTTTGCATTCTGCAAGCGCTCGAGATCAAGGACACCCAGTTTCAAAGGGGCTGATTTACTTTTAATGGTGCAATCGTACCCCAAGTTACTGATATGGCTCTTGAGCTCCTCGGGCTGAATGATGTAAGGATAGTAAGCAATAACTGCTTCATGGTTACCAAGTGACACCTTGATTTTTGCCACACCATGCAGTTTCCTAATCTTTCCTTCGATGTTGGTGACACAGGACTGGCATGTCATGCCTTCTACCTGAAGCTTAACTACCGCTTCTTTCAAGTACAGCAAATTTACAGTCGCTGTTGTCAACTTCTCTTCTGCTATGTTGGCGTCAAAGCCCATATCCTGAATTTCCTGGCAAATTTGTTCAGGACTTATTTCTGACTGCAGATACTTTATTACAGCATTGTTCTGTTCAAGGGAGACTTTAATACTCACAACGCCCTTCACCTTGGAAATTCGGCCTTCTATCGACTGCACGCATGATTGGCAAGTCATTCCCACAACGTTGACTGCCATGGTGTGTTCTTGGGAAGATGGAGAGGGCACAGCATCAGAGCTCTCCTCGTAGCCCATGTTGTCAAAAGCAAACCTGTGTTTCATTATAGGCTCCACCTCACAGACAGGAGGAGAATCAGTGTTGGACAAAACCTAAGAAGCAAGAGGAAATAACAAAATACAATAAAATGAAATTCATGTACCTTTAGTCCTGTAAAAGCAACAATATTCTGCACGTGCTCTCACGCACATATGAGAAGTGCTCTTGAGTCAGCCTATACCACCAAAATGCTTCACAGTGTTAACCTACACTTAGAAGATACTACCAGTGAACTATGCCCACAATGATGAATTAGGTCTCTGACACTTCTCTTGAGCAGCAATTCAAAAAATATTCACTCTGGATATAAAAGCAAAATTGTCTCAATATTCCCACCCCAATCCAGTTATTCAAAACTTGAGCTCTCTGCAGCCACAGGGTACTTTCACCATGCAGTCGGAGCCCTGCTCTTCAGAGCACGCTGTCACCTGCACAAAGGGTCACAGCAGAGTGTGCTGAATGCCTCCCCACAAATGTGAGAGGCCAGCTCAGTTTGTCCAACCTGCTACTGCTCAGCAGAAGTTCAAGCCAAACCAAAACAAAAAGCCCACAGAAAACAGAATCAAGCATTTCCCAGGAACCTGAAACAAGCAGGCACAGGGCGGACCGGTTGCATGATATTTGAAGAGCTATATGCATGCACAGAAAGGCCTGGGCTGTCTGCGTGCATACAGGTCTTTAAGTTAAAATCTATATCTGACAAAGATTTTAAAAGACATAGACCTATATGCATATATAACTGCATATATAACTGATAAACCACTATGGTTTAGTTTCATCTACCTCTTTGTGAGGTACCTAAGACAGACCATACACTGAGCTGCAAGAACGCACTGATCCGATGCAACACTGCTTTTCAGGATGTAGCGGCCAGTACTGAAGCAGATCAGCCAGAAGTGGGCTGTCCATCAGCCACATGACACAGTATTGGGACTCTAGAGTTTAATGCACTCAATGCAATGGAAAACTAAACATGACCAAAAAGAGTTGATAAGGGCAATGCTTCTCGCAGAACAGGTAATTGGAGCATAGACTCTGCCATCAAAGGAAATTGCTGGTGCCAAGTGATGAGGAAGATTAAGAAGGTGAGGGGCAAGTCCCAGTTTGTCAAGTTTCATGGAAAGAACATCAAAATTCATGTCTGTAATTTAAGGCAGCTTTAACTACTAAAGATTTAGATGCAAGCTACTACAACAAATCTATTCTCTCACCTGCGAAGCCATGGGATCTCCACCATTCAATAATGTACCTAATGCTGGGTATTACTGCAGGGAGTAATCAGTCACCAAATCAGGCTCAGTACCCCAATTCTTGTTCCTATCACTGAGAAGAAAACTCCCTCTTTTGTACTGCAGTGCAGATGAGAAGCATTTAGGCCACTTATTAACACTAGACTGCACCCAGTTCATTTGATGTAGTATTCAAAATTCATTAACTTGATTTTCTTTCATGCTTAGACAGCTTGGGAATAATGAGGTCTGGGGTCATGACCAAAATAGCAAAAATTTAAGACAAGAAATTTGCTTTCAGCCTTCTCCATTCTGTATTTATTAGAAAAGGAGAGCCACTTCAACTCTTCAGCATTTTGGTCCAGCTCCTTGCTATCCTGACCACAAGCTCTCTCCCCACACCCCCTCCCTCTCTGTCTGGCCTCACGGCTACACTTCGGGGATGCTAAGGAAGCAGCATCCCCTTTTACCTCTCCCTCCCACATGCCTGGCAGCACCTGAAGCATGTATCCCTGTCCCTGCACTTTCTTTCCCAGAAGTTACTGAAATCCCCAACGTACACAGAAATGTGCAGCCAGTCCCTCCTTTCAAAACAAAATGTAAATAATCGGATCTTCCCACGAAGGCGGTTCCCTGTTTAACTGCACACAAAGACGACCACATGTTTATTTCCTCCTATTTGTGTCCTCTCACAGTTTGTATATGGAAAAGAAGCCCACCTGAAAACAAAAATGGTCTCTCACTCATCGCATTTCAAAAACTGCTTAAACCCAAAACTGCACTTATTGTAACGTCTACCTCGAGAAGTGTTATTTAAATATTGCCCCTCATCTCCTCTTCCTGCTCTCCTGTTCTCAGCCCCCTAAGGACCCTTTGCTCGCAGTGGCCAGTTCTTATCACAAACACCTGGTAAAGCCGAAATCCACGTGTGAGCTACAGGAGCTCACCCAGTATGTTTACTTTGGCTCGTAGGACAAAGGCATTTGCCTTGTGCATCTTTTGGTGAAACAGAGAGTGAAAGACAGGCAACATGAACACCTTCCACTCTCCTGCTCCCCTTCACCATGTTTCTGGCAGCCACTTGCAGATGAAAACCAGGAACCATCACAGACCTTATGTCCTCCACTGCATTCCCCCCACCCCCACGTTCACCAGCTGCCTCAGTTTTCCTAGGTACCCAGTGATATAAAAGCAATTCAAATTAAATGTATAAAAAAGATTAAAGGGTATTTCTCATGCTTCAGTCTTTTGAAAAACATAAAAGCAAGGACTGATTCTACTATTTTAATAGATTGTAAACCACACAAACATCAAAACTTGGCTGCTGCTTTATATTTTGGATAGAAAGCTATCCCAAGGTTCAGAAGAATTGGCAAAAAGAGTTTTGTTTGTTACTTGACAAAACCAGATGTTCATGCTCTGTAGGAGAAAAATCCTTACACACAGATTTTTAAATGACAAGGAAAAAAATTAGAGAGGACATGCATATAAAAAAAAGAGGTTTTATTTCCCTTTAAAAAAAAAAGCAGTAAAAACCCCCACAAATGCCAAATAGTTAAAGAATCTCCCTCCCAAAACCAGAAATGTGCACAGGTTCAAACATAGTATTTACAAAGTCTTTAGTATTGTCTAACAGCTTTAAAAAAACAACAAAAAAACCCCAAAACCAAACAAAGAAGGGGCACAAATACACCTCTGTGTGTACTTTCACGAAGAGGTGTTTCTACACTAGATCAGTGGAAAACAGCAGGTTCACACAAGGACACAAAGATGAGGCATGCAGAACCATGCCCGTGGCTTTCCTCAGGCACATGCTAGGTCTCAAAAGAGGAGTTCCTGACACCAGCTAACACCCATACATAAAATGGCATCTATGAGGCCATATAGTAATTCAGAGACACCATCTGCAAGAGGATCAGAGAAGCAATCACCTCCAAAAATGCCATAAAGGGTGCCTGGGATTCCCAGGTATTGCTCCTCCTGTCTGCTTCTGCCTAGAGAGAAATCCTAACAAAATAACGAAAACACATCTGACTCCACATCCCTACAGGAGTGTGAAAGAACCGGCTGCAATTCCTGACTGTTTTGCCTCTCACACCAAAGGAGGCCTGCTTACTTTTACAGGGAGGTGTACACCAAGACTGTTTGCTTTACCAGTCTCACATATATTTTTTACAGTGACTAAGCAAAAAATAAGTAAATAATGAAAACACAAAATTATGATAATTCTTTCCTTCCCCTGTTCTACACATAAAAGTTGCAACCCAAAATACACAGAAGACTGACGCTCTAGTCTGAAAGCAAAAAAAAACCTACAGAAATAAGCATTACGAAGCTCATTTCAACAATATAGAAAAAAAAAAAAAGAAAATTAAAAAAGGACTCATTGACACAGAAGTAGCAGTAGCTGGAGAGGGCTTTAAAGGAACCTCCAGAGCTGAATGGAAACCATTCCCAGTTGACAGCTCTAAACTAGATCGAAAAAAGTAACAACTGGAACTGGTGATGTGCATGACTGGTATCTGAAGGCCAGCTCCCAACATGAGGATTTCAGAGCAAACCCACTGGCATGAAGAGCAACCCTTGCTGCCCCAGACAGGAGATGGAGCATTCATGCCTGCCCTGGGGAAAAGCAGGGCTTGGGGGCAGCAGGATGAGGCAGAGGCTCCTGCCCCCGGTCCTACCTGCCTCCTGCCAGCAAGAAGGAGATCATCCAACAGGAATATGCCTCAGAGCTGGACTAACTTTTTGGGAAAGCATAGAGGTGGAGCAGGGGCAGCGAGACACTGCTGGATTGGGAGCACCAAGTCTCAAGCCCTGGCTTGACACGCAGCTCTTGGCATTACAGCATCCGGAGCTCGGCAGCTGGCCTGGGGGCAAGGTGGCCGTTGCCTGTGTGACTGGCGGGGTAAAACCGCTCCATCAAGGGCTGCTCTCAGATGCCTGGCATCACGCTGCCCCACTGTCCCCTAAAACGGGCCATTTCTTCTGGATACTCCCATTCAGAAGAGAAAAGGCCAAGGGTTTAAGACAGGAGTGAGGGGATAGAGAATAAATGTAAGAAAATCAACTGAACTGGGAAAAAAACAACCTGAAGAACAAGAAACCACAGCACTCATGCATGCACATGGTGATCGGCGTCCTGACAACAGGCTGTAAATTCAACAAGGTTTGCACCCTCCTCAGCTTTGCACCCTGACTGTTAGCCATCCCTGGCCAGGTCCCCATGCTCCCTCCACCCCTGTGCTCCACAGTCACTTTGTGGGGTGGCTTGTCACCAGGAAAGCCATCCTTCTCTCTCCACCTCCCCATCCCAAGAGCTGCAGCCACCTCTGAAACACCAGTGTAAAGCGCTCAGCCTCTGGAGCACAAGGCTGAGGCTGTGCCGGGTGCAGAGCTCCCTGAGCATCACCCACACCAAGGTGCTGCACGGCTGCTGCCCATCTCTGGTGCTCCAGCAAGGCTCTCCCCAAGGGCTGGCGCTGCCCTCCCACCCTTCTTCTACTGGCTTGCAGGGATGTCAATTTTCACATCCTGAAATTCAAGTGCTGGACTCCTCACCATGATGCCAGGCAGTCAGCCAGCAAGCAGACGGGACTCATCCTGTTCAGCGCCTTCCCCTCTGCCTCTCCCTGTCTGCATGTCCACAAATGCTGGACCTCACTGAACCTCTCCCTTGGTGCCTTTGAAGGTTTTGGGCTGCTCTTCTCCCTGTACCTCCTCAGGCTGAAACCAGTTATTATGCCCTCGCCTTCGAGCACACAAGGGCAGAATTATCTTATCTGTGTCGCTGTTTTACCTTTCCTGTTTGTTCTTTCACAACCCGCTGATTCATGGCTTTGGATTCAGGCAGGCAGTAACACACAACTGAAAAGCCACATACTCTTAATTAAATACTTCAGATGCTTTACTAGTTTGTTGTAGGCAGACAGCGAACAACAAAATGAGGACAGAGCAGCCTCTGGAACATCAAAGGTCCTGAGTCTTCAACTTTGTGCCTGTAACAGCAGCACGTCTGAGTGGCGGATGTTCAACCCTCATCCTCCTTAACAAATCTCAGTGCAACTTGTCCATCCATCTTGTTCTTTCCCCTGCAAGCTTAGCGAAGATTAGCAAATGTCCATGACTACTACTTTCAGTAACTACTTGTAACACAACAAGTTATTTTTCAAACAGTTCCTGAGCCTTGAAGGCAAGAAAAACCACCTTCTCCACCTGGATCTCAAGATTCAGCGAAATACTACTTTAAAGCAGCCTTTTTGGTGCTTTTGTTTTCAAAATACTAAATTAGTTGCCGTAATGCTTCTGCCAAGGGACTGCTCTTCCCCATCTGGGAATAGGTTTCTCCAACAGTACAGACAATGGGGAAAGCGTTACCCAAATGATACCTACATACACCATAGTTAACAAACCTTAGAGACCTTCACAGGTACTTTTAAATTAAAGGGAGCTAAGTAAACCATGCCTGCTTTAGTGGGAAAGGGGAAAGCCTTGTTGTAAATGGATTTCTAATTTAGAATGAAAGCAAAACACATTGTGATGTTCTTCATGGCTCTAGTACAAGCAACGTGCATATCCCAGTGAACTGAATACAGAAAAGAGATCCTTTGGTAGGACAAAGTCATTTATGTCATGTTTGTTTTCTAGCAAACATTTATAATAGAAGAAGTAACTTGAGGAAGAAAAAGCCTGGTCTGCCCTGGCTATTATTTCCTTCTAGTCTAACACTAATTATTTGAGCCATTCTAAGCACACACAGCTTCAAAAGACACAAAATTTGATCCGAAAGTTCCCTTTCTTTAAATATTCACAATATTCACTGCTCCAAACTCCATTATTGTAATTTACGTACCTTTTAAATAGCAAAAACTACTTTTAAAATAAACCTCAACACGTTTTTACCAGAACTGATCTTTCTAAGCCTCTGCTCCACAACAGTTACCTCCAAAAATACCAGTTATATACAACACTGAATTTAAAAAAAAAAATGTTGCCACAGATGTATTATCAAGAACTTTCGCTAGCATGCACTTAGTAGTGATAAATAAACTACTTACCTACAATTAGGACCTTTTCATCTTTCTGCAACTTCTCTTATCCCACAGAATAACCTGGTGTGAGCTGCCGTCAAACTACTCAAGCAATTGCACTTTAAAAGGAGAAATACTAATGCGTCTCCTCGCTAAGAATCACCACTCTTTATTATTAGAGGTGGAGCTGAAAAAATGCTCATTAGTTACTACAACATAACTCATCATCAGCATCTGCTTTCAAAGATTACTTTCAGAGGATCTCCAGAGGACTTTGCATTTGTGTACTGCTTGTTACGGGGCAGGCAGACATGCTGGGGATTGAGATAATTTAGATAAAGAAGGTTTAATCTCCTTTAATATACAGCCCGCGTCCAACATGCTTTGTTTTAAATTCTCCAGTTCAGAAACACCGCTTCCCTCCCACCACACACACCAGCTCACTGACCTGTCTTTCAACTGTATTGACTTCTGGCATTCCCATGGAGTAACTCTGCAATTTTTTCTCTTCTTTCTGCAAGTTACTGCTTGCTTTTACCGGAGATCCTGTCTCGGACTTTTCACCAATAATCAGTAGTTCAGGCACATCATGAGCTGCCTGCCGCTTGCGAATAGACACCAGGGTTATGTTTTTGTTGTTCAAAGTAGCTAAGCAGGACAGTTCCCTTTTCAGTTTATTGTCCAGTTTTCTCTCCATTATCTTTGTGGGCTTTAAATTTTGCAACACCAAAGGACAGCTTTAGGAGATGGGTTATTCGGTGTCTTGTCAGCCAGGCTTCTTTCAGCTACATTTACAATGGCTTGAAGAGTTCTGCCCTTTTAAACAGCGTAATCATTAGGCATTCATCACGAATTCCCAGATGTAACCTGCTATCCTTGTTACACTGCTCGCTGCGCTCGGCTACCTGCTCTTCCTGGCAGTTTAAATGCTTCCCAACCAACTGGCATCCCTTGTGCTTACCGAACTGCATTCAGCACTGCTAATCTTTGCACACGGCGTTACAGCGAGCTCAGCCAAGGTTGCCTTTCACAAGCAAGTCAAACATGACCTGTGTGCAGCAAGCCAGTGCATAATTAACCCAGCCAGGCAGGCATTAGCTCCATGTGGCCATGTGCATAATCACAGCTCCTACAAAGGGCAATGCTATTCCATTTCCTTCTATGAAATTACTCGGGATTTCTTGGATAAAACGTCGTCCCTTCTAACGTTGAAAACGTGCCTATGATTATATCACTAGATAAAGTTCCTAGGCCAAAGGTCTTTCGCTCATTCAGGGCACGAGAACATTCAGTCTTTGTTTCAAGAGGCAGGAAAAAAAAGAGCGAGTATAATATCTAGACTTTTTAAAATGTGCCTCTTTACCATCAGCAAGCTTTACTGAAAAACAAACAAAATTAAACCAGCAATTAGTGCCAGAAAGTAAAGAGAGAAAAAGAGAAGATATTCCTTTTGGCAAACTCAGCTCCCCCTAAATCCTCTGGGCAATGACAGGAATACCTAATTTAGACAGCCATACACACATGACAGGTACCACCACTAGAAGTACTTTGAGCCAAGCCTGAATATATTTTTCTGGGTTTGCCTGCAGCAAATTCACAGCAGTGTGCTAATGTGGCAAGTGGGATCTCTAGTTCCCTAGGCTCACAGTAGGGCAGTCCGCTTCTGAAGACACCCCGGAACAGGGACACCTAAAGAATGGCCAATCAGGGAATTTATATAATATAGTTTATGTGTCATCAATTCACACCCTCCCTGGCTATGCAGTGACCTCACTGCACAGGGATGCCTTCAAATAATTGTTTTATGTTTAATCAGAATCTCTTGGACTAGTTGGGAGAAGCCATTAAATTTACCCACGAAGAGGTTAGCACACAGGGTCAAAATCTCAGCATATCTCTGTCACGTCACAAGAACCAGATGGGACAGATGACATTCACCTTGTCTGGCAGGACAAATTCAGATTCTTTTTACTTCCAAAAGCAGAGCTTCATCCCTCACACCCTCGCCATAAAGACAGTGGTCCAGAAAGCCACCACCCAGGACATTTAGCATCCTGGCTTCTTGTCTCCTTGTCATAACTTCTCCACAAGGATGAATCCTCTGCTCTGCTCACGTCATTTCGGGTCTTGACTCAACTTCAGAGTTAAGAACCATCTTTGGAAAAATTAAGGACTTCTGCCAATGAAGCGAAATGCAAGATACTATTGTAGCAGTTTTCTATCATTGTCTTAATATACAAGATCAGTAATAATGTTAAACTTTTAAAAAGTGTTATTTTGAAAACATTTTGAGAAAAGGCTCTTCTAAAGAGCATTAATACAAAGAGTAAAGCATCTGTGGTTGTTCTGTATTTACCAAATGAAACCAATTAAAAACATGTCTGAAATATTTTCAGGAATTACTGATTTTAACTGGTTTTGAAAATCATACTGTTACGACTTATATGAAAATGTTTCAGTACAACATTTTTAAATACTAAAGCTACATCTACATACTAAATTGCCTAATTGCAAATAATGGAAGTTTCAAATTCTAGATTGTCTCCGGGAACAGAAATTCCAGTTTCTGCCCAGTTCTAAAGTATATACTTGATCCACCAATCTCTGACGGTATCTACTAAAAATATCTCAAATCCTACCTAGCATGTTTCTGCATGTAATTAACATTCATAAAGTTATCACGTGATGAAACATTTGTGAAAACAAGTTACTTTTTTTCTTCTTCATGTCACGCTCACCAGCAAAGCTCCACTTAAGCTGACAGAATAAAGAGATGTTTTGTAAGTATTTTCTCTCCTATTCCCCTCAATCATCCTTTTATTCTCCAGCTTCTGAGCAACTCTGAAGTTGTTTGCTTCTAAAAGCAGTGGAGACCAGTTCTTACTTAGTGCTCCCATAGTCCTTTGCCTTCAGCAGTCCTGAATACTGATTTGGAGTTAGAGAAGAAACACACAAGGTTATACTTTGAACACGTTCAGTTTACAAGGTATTTACCCACATTAAAAAGAATTATTTGGCTGGAAAAGAAGTTTACTATGGTTCTCCAGATGAAAGGGGCATAAGATATATTTCAACCACTCCAGCTAATCTAAAATACGTAGTTTAGCTGGAGGTTCAAGGAGAACTATATGGCAACGGCAAATGAAACCTGCGCAGCTGACTGAGTTAAAAGCAGCTCCTGGAGAAAAGGTACCATTCACCAAGCAGAAAACACTGAGCATCTTGTAAAACCAAACCATTTCCATTTACCTTAATACACCAGACTGAAAGCTCAGAGGTCCTGCCACATCCCAACCCCTCTACAAGTCTTCTACAGTTCAGGAAGGGATCCGATGTCAGCACCTCAAGGGTGGCAATGTCTGCCAGCGGAGCGAGGCAGCTGCTTGAGTTAACCGCTGTGATTGCCTGCTGCTGAACTCTGACAGATTCCTACTTTTTTAGCACTTTGGTGAAGGCAGAAATAAGAAAGGCAGTGTTGCCTATCTCACTGGATAACAGTAATATGCCATGGTTCAAGGACAGGTTTTGCACAGCTTAGGAGTTTTGCCAGGAGTCGTCACTCAGGTTTGGTACTGTGAGGTTTAGATGGCAAACAGAAAATATGCCTGCTGCCTTCGCAGCTCTCTGCTACTGTTGGGCAGAGATGTTTGCATTTTCATGTCCAAGAAAATTAAATTCTTTTGACTTAAAGCCTGAAGAGCTTTAATGCATGTATTGCAAAGCTCCTAGTAACATGACAAACACCAGCACTGGTAACTCTCAGTTATCAACAAGTTGTTAACAACAATTGACTGGGGGGGGATGACAACTCTGAAATACCCAGGCCTTGGGTGAAACAACTATTTCTCCTCTGTCCATGTCCTCTTTAAACTGAAAGAGAAGCAGCAGATGTATGCAGTTTTTCTTCAGGCAAATCCATGCGCTTGCTCAGCAGTCATTTTTCAGTCCCACCAGGCGACACAAGCCTCAGATTTCCCCCATGCGGTCAACCAGTTGCAGCTGAACGTTCAGTGGGAGCTTGGTCAGATTCACGGTACATAACTATGTCCTTGACTTCTCCAAACTGACTGACATGCTTATTACAGAAAATAAAGACAAAAACAACAAGCCATACCTTTTTAGCATTGAAGAGGCAACAAAACTCTCTCTTTACCTACATTTGCTCCTAGTTTTGAGCCATGAGATCAGAAAGCTGACTCTTAGGCTACAGTCCTAAGAAAACTGGCAGCCATCAGATACACAAGCATTTCTATAGCATGGATGGTATCTATACTTCTTTCAGCAGATGAAGCAGCATGATCATAAGTAATATTATTTCTCACACTGTAAGAAAAAAGGAAACCGGACCTAACTCTGAAATACAAGGAATCAAATTCCTACCTGCCATGAATAAAATTGCTTAAGAGTTGATGGCTTCATTTCAAAGCAAAGCAGCTCAGACTTTGGCTTCAGTTTTTCAGGAAGCAGACTCAATCTTCTCTAAATATTTAAAAAAGGTTTGTTTGCGCTAAACCAGCAAAACTCAATGGAGCACCTCTTTTCTAACAGGTCCTCAAAAAGCACACTGATTTTTTTCACTCCACTCTTTCTAGTATGATTGCAAATTGTGCGGACTTGGTACTTTGTCTGCTTTTAGCAGTGTTGATTTCATTATGATAATGTCTGTTATCTGTCTATTTATACTGCTGGAATTTGTTTTCAAGTGCCTGCAAACTACCAGGCTGATCATATTACCAGCAGAAAAGGCACACCTCTTGGGTCAGGGTTTAAGTGCAAAGAACAATTGCAATCTGCATGAATTAATTTGAGTCCAGATTTCCAGTAACGTTCGTTCATTCACCAAGCAGGTGAAGGTGGCCGGCAGAACTTGTCGGGCAGTGCCACAATGAAACCAGTATTTTCACTTCTGTGTTTCCAGATTAATTTTCTGATGTTGTCCATGCTTTGTTCTTGCTCACAGCTGGTTCTGACTTGTAAAGTTTGAGGAAAAGCTTTTTTGAATTCTGTACAGAGAAAAAGGACCTACATTTTACCCATCCTAACTGCAATATTTCAAATATAACTTGAGAATGTGTAATATTACAAAAGTAACTATTTTTAAAGGCTAATTTGAGAAGACAGAAAGATTGATGCCTGTGAACTGTATCAGCCATTGCTAAAGATCATTGCTTTTGTCATCTACATTTGCTATCCACCTTTAAAAATAAGACTCAAGCTCTTAATTCCAGTTTTATTTTGTAAATTCCTCAGTATTTGTTGCAGGTTTTTAAAAATATTTTTCACACTTGTTTTGAATAAAGTGGTAAATCTCTGAATTGTGATTTAAGTAAATGAGAAGTAAGCTGCTGTTACCTGTAGAAGGCAAACTAATAGCAGGCCCTCAGACGCCTTGCCAAATCTGCAATTATATTTTCTCTATACAGATCAGGAATGTAAGGCTGTGTATTAAGTGACATTCATATGTAACATATATCCTCTAAACTCTCCCTGACTGTAAAGTCCACACCATTTATATTTACTATCAGTTCCTTGCCAGCACTTGTTTCAGATCATGTCATGTTTGACAGCCAGAGAGATTTCACTTTGATGACACACCTTACACTCTGTAAATAGCATAAAGCACAGCATATTAGTAAAGCATGCAAAAAAAAAAAAAAAAAAAAAAAGGAATGTAACTCTGATTTAAGCCTGTATTTCTGGTTCTATGCCCAGTGTTTAATCCCAAGTCAAACTGCTCAGCCCCTGAATAAAAGGTTATTTCATTCCATTTCAATTATATTCACCACAATCACCTTCATTTCAAGGAAAAAAAAAGACAAAACAGTATCTTTTGGTTGCATTCGAGTGCACCCTCAGCAAGTTGCTGATGACACCAAGCTGTGTGGTGCGGCCGACACGCTGGAGGCAAGGGATGCCATCCAGAGGGACCTTGACAGGCTTGAGAGGTGGGCCTGTGCAAACTGCATAAAGTTCAACAAGGCCAAGTGCAAGGTCCTACATGGGGGTCGGTGCAATCCTGAGCACAACTACAGGCTGGGCAGAGAACGGCTTTAAAATAGCCCTGAGGAAAAGGACTTGGGGGTGTTGGTTAATGAAAAGCTCAACATGAGCCAGCAGTGTGCACTGGCAGCACAGAAAGCCAACCCCGTCCTGGGCTGCATCAAAACCAGCATGGCCAGCAGGACGAGGGAGGTGGTTCCCCCCCTCTACTCTGCTCTGGTGAGACCCTACCTGGAGTACTGCGTCCAGTTCTGGGGTCCCCAGGACAGGAAACACATGGAGCTGCTGGAGCAAGTCCATAGGAGGGCGACAAAGTTGATCAGAGGGATAGAGCACCTCTCCTGTGAGGACAGGCTGAGGGAGCCGGGGTTGTTCAGCCTGGGGAAGAGAAGGCTCCAGGAAGACCTAATCACGGCCTTCCAGTACATAAAAGGGACCTGCAGGAAAGCTGGAGAGGGGCTGTTCACAGGGACAGGGAGGGACAGGACAAGGGGTAATGGGTTTAAACTAGAAGAGGGGAGATTTAGATTAGATGTCAGGAAGAAATCCTCCCCTGTGAGGGTGGTGAGACACTGGAACAGGTTGCCCAGAGAAGCTGTGGAGGCCCCATCCCTGGCAGTGTTCAAGGCCAGGTTGGATGGGGCTTTGGGCAACCTGGTCTAGTGGAGGGTGTCCCTGCCCATGGCAGGGAATTGGAACTAGATGATCTTTGAGGTCCCTTCCAACCCAAACCATTCTATGATTCTATGATTACAGATGCCATGCTTAAAATACAACCATACTGCCTTTGTTAGACATGTAAAGTCAATTTCTTTGAACAGTTGTTTCTGGCCATCTTATCATCACAGAAACCACCCCTACATAGGAAGGGAGGACTTTCCAGAAACTCCCAAATTCCTAACAAAGTTTGATAGCAGCATTCCTCACCACAGGACCTGGCCTCTTCCAACACAAACTCCTGAACAAAGTCCTATCTGTTTTCTTGGTGTTCCAGGCAAAACTCTGCCTGGGAAGTAGGGTTTCTGCTTTCTCCATCATCCATTTTAGTTCTTTCACTCCTTTCTTTCCTTCTCTGTGAACTGGTTGTAGTTAGTGGGTAGAAAAAGGGCCCTCTCTGTGATCTCAGCCTTGCAGACAGGGTAGACTTGCTGGTACGAAGACTCTTCTCACCTACACTCCACCATCTGCCCTTTCAGGCTCTGCCACATGCTGCCAAGACAAGGCTACTGCCCTCCCGTGAGCAAACAAACCAGGGTACTGCTCCCACACCTCTGACCTTGGCATTACCGTGCTCACGGTAGGACTGAGGGGACAGGATGGTCCAGTCTTCAGGGGCAGGGGCCTTTCTAACTACAGTGCTGCCCTTCTGGGGTTTTTCTTCCCAGTTTGGAGATGGATGAAGATCTGCCAGCTCTCTGGCTGACTCCCTCTGCCACAGCACGCAAGGAGTGGGGAGGGAAAACTCTAATGAGGACATTACAGGTGCACAGGGTAGAGGATTTGCTGTTCCTGGTTGTCAGAGGTCCAAGCTGTACTGTATGTGAGCTGCTGTGTAGCTGACTTATTTTTCTACAAAGATCCTGTTACTTGTTTGCTCTTCAGGGCTAGGAACTGTTAAAACATTGCCCTGCCCAGGTTTAATATCTCTCATGAACTTACAATCAAGACAAGAGCCACTCACAGGGAGATGCCAGTTTCTATCAGTGGACAAAACATACTTCCAAGTGACCATGAAAATAAGTGGAGTTTGCCTGGATAGACCCATGCTGATTCACTGCAGAGGCTTATGGAAACTGGCAGGAGAAATAAACAATAAAGATTAAAATACATTTGCTACTATTTTTTTTTCCTGTTGGAACACCAGATGATAATTCCCTATTTCATCAAATAACACTGGCAGCCTACAACAAGCAATGGGGAAGAATTCAGGTGGAAATGCCAGAACTAAAGTGACAGCCAGGGATGAAAGTATCAACACAGGAAACTGCCACTAATTTTACAAAATCTCTTCTATACAAACAGATGCCTCAAAAAACATCTAAGGGAGATAGCAATACCAAGTAAACCTCTTTCTGTTTACAGGTACTTTTATCTGAAACATTTAACACGTGGATTGAAATATACGGCAAAAATCCTGCTCTCAAATGCAGAGAGTTTTTCTCAGGTTGTTTTCTGTGGCATGCATACTGGCTCATTACGACTGAAACTCACTGTAAAAATAGTGTTTGTATACTGCATGAGCATACAGAGGAAACTGGACACATTTGACTCCTAAAGAAAGAGTTCCTGGGAGCCTGCAGTTCAGAGAAAAGGGAAATACAAAAAAGCTTTCCAACAATGAAATGGAGGTTTCTTCAGCTCTCCGCAATCCCATCATTTCCACAGTTCACCTCAGTCTGTTCTCCAGACAAAGAATGTTTTTTTCCAAGGACACGTTTAGTCAAAACCGATTCATTCTGCAGCTCAATATAAAAGAAGGTAACCATCCTGAGAGTTGCTGAGCAACCTTCTGAGGTTCACTAACTGCCCTCAATTCCTGGGAAGCAGAGATGCTAATCCATGGAAATTCAGATTCAGTTCATTTATGATTCTTCCTGGTACCTCTCCTTTGTTGAAAGAAAAGGTAGTGTGGCAGGGAACTACTTTTAAGCAGCCCTAATTCACTCCCCAGAAAAGAATCTTTGACTGAATCTACCCCATGGGAAAATCACCGACCTTTCAAACTTTCTTCATCCCCAGAATAGAAATAAGTCAGAGGAGGTGACGAGGCACAGTGCCTGCATCTCTCATGTCTGGACTAGCCAGTCTCCTCCAATAATTGTAACCCCCCTTCTGTCCTGCTCCACAGCCAGTTTCTGGCTCCTTTCTCATTCTTGATCAGTGCCAAGGAGCCAGACATGAGCACAGAATGCAAATCCTGCCTCATCCTGGCTCTGTGTGAAACAATTTGGATTTTCATCCAAATAGCACTCTCCCTGGCTTCCTGAAACAGGCAAAGAGAAGCATGCACAAACACATGTGCACAAATGCACCCTGAACAAGTCAGTGCAGTGTGCTTCTTTTTTAATGTGTGAACTCTTTAAAGTCTGATGATGGAGGTGCCTATCTCAGTGAAAAAATCACACTGTGAAGTTTTTCAGCTTCCTGAGCAGTTTCATAGTTGATTTAAACCGATGTTAAGGTACCACTGTGAAAGAGGTGGTCCTTTATCATCCCCTTTGTGTCCTGATTAGGCACAGATGGCCATAGAGACATTACTGTCTGCATAAGGGAGCAGGAAAAACAAGAAGGGTTTGGGTCTGCTAGCATCGACACTCAAAAATAGTCCCCAGCCCCTCAAGAATCCCAAACTTCCAGTTGAAAAAGCTTGGATTTAAGGTGAGTCTACATGTGCTTTTGCAAGCTCAGTGATGTTATCACTAGGCTACATCATTTGCCATCCCATTTCTGCCTGTGTGCTGAGTTGCTTGAATACATTTCCTTCACCTGCTCAAAAAAAGGCAGACATTTTGCTTTTTCCTGCTGATAACTGTTTAGGAGAACTGACAGAAGAGTCCATGGGAGGCTAAATCACTGGCACAATCTACAGGATCAAACTCCAACAGTGGAACTGATTTGTTTTCCTACATGGCCCTTGCTCAACTGGGACAATTTGTGTTAAAATAATGTTCTGTTAATCAGAGCCTATGGGTTCAACCCGGTTAAGTTACCTGGTGATACAGATAGATGTGGTTTATAGGAGCTCCCACAAAAATTCTGTGTAGATCCAAGCTGCTTAATTCTTCATTGCTTCTGCCAAAAAAAAGGGCAGCTTGTGCTCATAGATACATGGTGTGAGCATCCATGCCCTAGAACATCTAGCTCAAAAGTAAAGATGACAGTGAAAAAAAAGTTTAATAGAATTGCTTGTATTTAGCAATTTTAATATTACAACATACCAGCAAACACATCCCCGTAGTGTTTTGCCCTAGAAATACCAGTGCCACAATTAATTACCAATACTTGTTTTTTGCTTCGCAAATATTTAGTACACAACTGGTGCAACTTTATTTCTGTCTCCTGTTACCGTGCAATGAAGAAAAAATGTATTGGAACATTTAACAGCCTATCACAAGACATGTGCAACATGGAAAAACTTACTGCGTATATGAATGATCTAAGATCCCTTGTGCTAAAAAACACTTCCAGGCATGTTGGTAGCTAAGACAGCAGCCCTGTATGAGAGACTCGGTACTACACAGCGCGCGTTTCTGAAAGAAAGTAACCAACTGTATAAGAAAGTATAAAAGACCACATGACTGTCATGAGAATATTCTTACACAATATTAATCCAGTTTCTTTGTGTTATTATTTGCCAGTGGTTTTATCTTACCAAGTTACTCGTGTGGGGAGCACTCAGCAAGAATGAGTTACAAAAACATGCTTTAAAACTATCACAAGTGCCTTGCACGCTTGTGAAGAACACACTCCAAGTGGCTTCTGCTATTTGTTCTGAATACCACTCACTTCAGAAGGTCTGTTTGCATGGATTTGCCTTCAGAGTAAGGACCTTAATAAGGAGAGCAATTAAAACAGGACAAACAATGCTTACAGAAGCAGCAAAGATTAAAAACTTGGTACATCTCTGGGAAGGTGAAAACAAAGCCGATTTCATGACAAGGCTAGTTTCATTTTGTTCGCGTGTCAGCCACACGGAATTTCTACAGGTGAGGTTTTTAATAGTGTTCTCACTGCTGGAGCGGGAACACCACAGAGAGCTCAGCGCTGCTTTTACTGAATTTACTGGCAATACCCTAAATGCATGTATACAATATCTTCTGCTACATATGCATTAAGGTGGGAGTTGTTAAGTGGTGACAACTCAATTAGTCTGTGTTGGACATTCACACATTAAAGGTATCCCTTGCAGTCTGTGAGGATGTCAGCAACACAGTTTTCATATTGCTCACATCAGAAGCTGAATAGCCTGTGATTAAAGAAAAGTTAACAAAAGAACTTTGAAAGTATTAATACATCTTTTTTTTTTTTTAATTAGCACTAGATGAGATACAGAAAAAGTAAAACAACTAAGATGATTTAGAGACTGGAGCACTTCTGTGAGGAAAGGCTGAGAGAGGTGGGACTGTTCAGCCTACAGAAAGCTCAGAGAGGATCTCATCAATGTATACAAATAGCAGAACTTAGCCAGGGTCTTTCCCGTGGTGCCCAGTGACAGGTCCAGAGGCAACGGGCACAAACTGAAACACAGGAGGTTCCCTCTGAACATCAGGGAACACTTTCTCACTGCAAAGGTGACCGAGCACTGGCACAGGTTGCCCAAGAAGGTTGTGGAATCTCCACCGCTGGAGATATTAGAAAGCTGTCTGGACATGGTCCTGGGCTGTAGGTGGCCCAGCTTGGACCAGACGACTTCCAGAGGCCCCAGCCAACCTCAACCATTCTGTGACTCTGAACTATAAATTATTAAAACTGAGAAAACTATTTGATACTCCCACCATCACGCAGGTTTCTCCCTACAAGAAGCTCCCAAAAATAGCCTTCATGAAAAGACGACCATCTGAGGTTACCACAAGACACATAGGAAGAACTGCAGAAGAAAGAGGGGCCATCAAACAAAACATCTTCTGGCTGCAAAGTCAAATCCGAGGAATTTGTGCCAGGACTAGCAGAGGTTTCAAAATTATCATTTCAACTTGTGTGACAGTTTGGATCTCTAGCAACTCATGTAGTTTTTTTGAGGAAAAAAAAAAATACACACATCTAAACTACGCAGAGAGTTCAGGCAAATGTACTGTAGCTTTTCTTCACACCCTTTTCTATCTAGTCTGATTGTCTTGTGAATAACTTTTCTTTTCCCATTTAGCATTGGTAAGGGCCTGAAAAGGTTACCCAGACCCAGAACATCTGTTTGTTTATGCAGATGCTTTACTATAATGTGCCTGAGCTACAACTTACAGGTCACACACAGCCTGCAAGGAAATCATGTTTCCTGACATGCTCCATCTGAAAAGAAATGAGGGCACTTGGTAAGGAAAGAGCCATGAAGCTTAAAAAAAATTAAAAAACCCCCAGAATATAAATCAGAGAGGGCTGCTCCTATCAAAACAATTCTTCTGGCCTATCTGTTGTTTGCCCTGGGAGTGAAAGCAAGACAAGAATAGTATCTATGAATTGTTCTCCCATTCTTTCAAAAACAACTCCCTCAGTTTGCTGTCACTCATAAAATTATCTGACTGTATATGCTGTGCAGCACTAAGGCTGGACAGTTAATCCACATTCTTGCAAAAAAAATCACTATTTCAGAGATGTGCCAGACCTGCGTCTCACGCTGGCTACGCTGTGCACACAGAGGACATCTGGCAGTACAGCTAGCTGAATAAAGTCTGAGGCTCACCCTGCCGGAAAGTTCATGCACTGCAAATCCAGTACGCTGCCAGGAGGCAGCTGCTTCCATTGTGACTGTGCACATCAGTCTTTTTCTTCCTGTCAAATGCAGACACACACACATTCCTTAATAGGAGATTCGGGGAACTGACAAGAAATTCATTAGGTGGTTTCAGGAAAAGCAAGATATTTTGCTGGGCTCAAGCTTGTCATACTTAGGACTGAAATCCTGAAGAACACATAGGACTTGTGCTGGAAGCTTACTGGGCGGGTTAAATCCGGATTTCAGTACAGCTAACCTTGCAATGAGCCTTAACTGGAAAGAACAAGTTGTACTCTTCTAGCCACACGAAGCCAAAGGCTCTTCAGAGTACTTTTGCTATATGATTTGCCGAACAGAGTGCTGAATCTAAACTCAAAACACTGCATCTGCTACTTTGAGTTGCCCAGGCAACTCAAAAGCCAGGTATGTAGGTGTCTCCCTCATGAATTATTCTTCTTGCTTCCTGGAGCTCTTCAGTACTACTTAAGTCTCATCTTAATTAAGCTGTGGCTAACCTCTGATCCTTCAGCTTCATAAAGACACTCAATCTAAGATTGATACCTTTCAAGGGAGTGGCGACAAGCTCCTTTTCAAGTCAGTGGGGAGACACACCAATTTCATCATCTAAAATAGACTAGACTTCTTGTTCCCTAGAAGAACTATGCCTCTTCTCTGAACTCAGGTAATTATCTTCAAATGTTGATATTACAAGAGAGGTGTCTTGAGTTGAGAGATGTGAATCCAGCAAAGGTCTCTTCTGCAAACATCCCACATGCTACTCAGGGAACTGCTCTGCTGGGGGAGAGGAAGAAGATTAAGGGAGAGAAACCAATGCCTGTGGCACTCTATTTAGGAGAGCTGTTGGGTCAGAAATTAAACGTTAGGTCATGCTTGCTGGACATCCCAACAGAATTCTTTTCATTTGCCTGCTTACATAAAGGTAGAGAACCCCTGGTGAAACCTGTAGCCAGTAGTATTTACGACAGTGAAGAGATTTAAATAAAAACATCAGTAAAATAACCAATAAAACTTTGAGGGTTTGACACATTTCCAGTTTCATTCCCACATGGTGAGATCTCATAAATGGAAAACTCAGTCCAGGCAGGTCAGAATCAAATAACCATTACTTAAGCCAAACTCTTCTCATTCCCACGACAGCAGAGATTTTCTCTCTCTGCTTCAGGCTATAGCAACAGCCAAATAAATGAACGATTCAGCACTCTGCAACTAACAGCAGTCTGATGACGATGACACAGGATGACCTTCATAAACATCCCTAACGGCTTCAAGATCTCAAAATGCACAGGCAGCTATGACATGAAAGAGATCACGCTGACCTCAAAGAGGCTGGTTGATCACAGGTTCTGGACAGGTCCTGTTCAAAGAAAGTATCCTTGAAATGCCCTCAAATTTTGGACAACCTCAATTCTGCAAGAGAATGGAGACTGAGTTATCTGGATCAAATTTGCCACACGAAGCATTTTTTTAAATGGAGAATGTGGTGGGAAAAAGTTGCACTTAGTGATGTGACAGATCAGAAACGTTTTGGCCTGTTCTGCGTAAGCACCTCCATGCCTACAGTCTGGTACTTTCACCCAACACTTCCCAGCATCTAGGAGAGCAGGAGGAGTTTCTCACATTTTTTCAAGGGAAACCGTTTTAGAAATGCAGCTTTGCTGTTTAATGACATGTCATTAGTAGCAGTTAAAAAAAAAGCCAAAACCAAACAGCACTGTTCAGTCTTATGTCTGCACTAATCCTCTGATCTGTGCATATACTCCCCGATCAAGACAAAACAGGAGACAAAGTACATTAGCCAGAGATAGCCTGGACATCCTCCAGGAGAAACTGTGTCTGGTGAGCGTGTTCACAGGGATCCTTTTAGACACAGCACCAGGCACAGGGTGTTTTGGACCTCTGTCCTCAGCCCCACATGCACGTTTGCAGACAGGTTCCTCTCTATAAAGCGGGATGCACTTACAAGCAGGAGATTAAGGCAGGGCTGGAAGACAGGGCATCGAGCACCACCCTCTTCTGGCCAGAGGGGCAGAGACAAAATCTGCACGTGGAGACAGGAGAAGGAACCCCCTGCCCCAGGGAGGCCTCTCCCTCCTCACACACACCCGCGGTAGGGGCCGCGGGGCCCGAGCGCTGAGCTGCGCCGGCGGCCGGGGTCCGGGCCTTGTCCGAGGGGACAGGTGGGAGG
>VWZZ01006098.1:254543-292595 GCA_013399095.1 Psophia crepitans
GATGCAGCGACGGCGCCTCAGCAGGGGCAGCAGCCCGCGCAAGCCCGCGCCCAACCCACGCCCTCAGGCACGGCCACGCCCCGCTCGCCGCTCCTGCCCACTCGGCACCCCTCCTAGCTCCTCCCCTTTGTCCTCCCTTCTGTCTATCTCCCGCAGGAACCAATGAGAAGGAGAGAACGCCCGGCTGGTCCCGCCCCCACCCAGTCGGGAACCACCCCTTCCGGCGGACAGGCGTCGCGGCGGTGTCCAAGATGGTGGCGGGAGGGTTGTGTCTGTGTGGGCTGATCAGGTACTGGGGGTGTGAGGGCCGTGTGTGGGGGCGGCGCGTCCTGGCAACCGAGTGGGAGGGGAGAAGGAGCTCCCGCGCCTCCATGGCCCCCTGCCGAGCCGCGGCCGCGCTCCCCATTCTCCCCGAGCCTCCCGTACCCGCCTCCTGCTCCATGTCCCAGCTGAGAGGAGGAGGCCGCCGGCAGAGCGAGGTGGCACCGACCCTGCCCGGCTCCTTCTCGCTCTGCTGCCGGCCTCGGAGGGGTTAATGTGCTTTTCCGTTTCTTCACCCCGCAAACGAAGGTGTTTTCTTACCTAACGTGCCAGCCCTGGCGCGCCGTGGGCAGTCCTTGCAATGTCCGGTAAAGGATGTTCATCATGGCCCGTAGCGCAGCATCAGAATCCAGGCTTCGGCGTCTGGGGAGCTCTGTAGGCCGAGAAGAGACTCCTGTGAGAAGCCTGTCGCTGCTGGGTTGGGGTAGCTGTGCAGGGGGGCAGGCGGCGGTGAGCGAGGGAGTACCTCTGTCAGAGAGGGCTTCGGACATCTGAGGAAACAGGCCTCTCTGAACGGAGAAGCTGCTCAGAGGTTTTCTGGACAATGGACAGAGCTCTTCGAATCCCAGGGGAATGGAAAATGTAGTCTCAGGGCTGCGTGCTGCAGCCTGGCCCAAGTGGCTCCGCACCAAAGCGGTTCATGCTGAGAGAGGCCAAGCAGGAGCTCGGACTGAAGAAAACTCTTACGAGTCTATTTAAAATCACTTTGCTAGTTGTTTTTTTGCCAGGTTGCTAAGAACATGCAACGTTTATATAGCACATGGAGACAGATGTATGTATAAATAAACGCATAAATAATAAATGATTGCAAGGTAATAGGAAAAAAATCTTTGTATAAACAATGTAGAATAATGATTTTTATCTGTAGTTGTTGAAATGATACATAGATATTGATGATTTCTAAGATTAGAACGAAAGAAATTATTGAACTCCCTGTAGCTCTACCTGTAAGCCCTTGTCTCTCAATTTCATAGGTAATATTTCTTTAAGGCAATTTTATACTTTAAAATTTCCAACTTGTTTCAGATTACTGTGCTCATTGTTAATCCCCGCGTTATTTCTAAGTGGAATTTTGTGTGTCTGCTTGATGGTGCTACTGTGGGGAATACGGCTCTGGATACTACAAAGGAAAAAACAGCTGAACGCAGCAGGAAAAGATGGAAAGCGGCCATTGCTGGTTGCCTTTTTCCACCCGTATTGCAATGCGGGTGGTGGAGGGGAGAGAGTCTTGTGGTGTGCCATAAGAACGCTCCAGAAAAAGTAAGCATATATGTTTATCAAATACCGTATTTCATTCTTGGCTATTGATGGCATTATTTATGCATATTTAAATAGCTGTCATTAATCTACCAGTCCTACGTTATTTTAATCTGAGTTTCACCTGGTTGCACTGTTCCACTTCATTGCTTTACCCAGATTTTAATCTTTCCTGCTGTGGCATTTCTCACTTCTTTCCCTCCTTGGGAGAAGCCCTCCTCCTCCATCAGTTTTCCACTGCCGGGATGGAACTTTGTGTAGGAATAACTCATCAGTAGCTAGCTGGTAATCTTGATGCTTACCTCTTGGTGCAGGAGGCAAAACAAGTCGGTATCTAAAGTGGATTTAACATTGGTACGTCCACTGGTTTGCAGAGTCTTCTGCATTTTACTCATGCACTAGACAGACATCTTCTAATGTAGGGCAAGGTATTCTTAAGTCTGTGGAATAATACTGAGATCCTTTTATGTTTTACTCAAAAAAAAAAAAAAGTATTCCCCAAGTCCTCAGCCATACATTTTTCTGCAGATCAGAAAAAAAATGTGGAAATGTAAGGAAAAGTGTAATTTCGTTAAAAACATTTTAGAGCTAGGCCAGACATTTGTTCTTACATGCTTTTTGAGGAATTTTGAATGGGTAATATTTTAGTTTCATGTTAAAAAAAATTGAAGAGAAGAATATATGAAATTATTTTTCTTTACTCTTGCAGGTACAGAAATGTAACCTGTGTTGTTTACACCGGTGACAGAGATGCCACTGGAGAAGAAATAGTGGAAGGCGCTTTCAGAAGATTCAATATTAAACTGACTCATCCTGTGAAGTTTGTATTTCTAGAAAAACGGTACCTTGTGGAAGCTTCTCTTTACCCTCACTTCACTTTGCTGGGACAAAGTTTAGGATCAGTGTTTCTTGGCTGGGAAGCTCTTCTAAAGTGTGTCCCTGATATTTATATTGACTCAATGGGTTATGCCTTCACGCTTCCCCTCTTTAAATATTTAGGAGGTTGTCGCGTGGGATGCTATGTCCATTATCCCACTATCAGCACCGATATGCTTTCTGTCGTTAGGAATCAGGATACCAGGTTTAACAATGCAGCCTTCATTACAAGCAATCTGCTTTTCAGCAAATTTAAACTTGTCTACTACTACTTCTTTGCTTTCATGTACGGATTGGTTGGTTCCTGCAGCGATGTGATCATGGTTAATTCTTCTTGGACACTAAATCACATCCTTTCCCTCTGGAGAGCTGGGGCTTGCATGAGTGTTGTGTATCCACCATGTGATGTTCAGACCTTCCTGGACATTCCGCTGGAAGAGGAAAAGAGCACCACCGAATATTCCATTGTTTCTGTCAGCCAGTTCAGGCCTGAAAAAGATCATCGTTTGCAAATCAGAGCCTTTGCTAAATTGCTGAGAGAGAAGAGACTGGGGCAGCAGCCATCATTGAAGCTTATCTTAATTGGAGGCTGTCGTAACCAGCAAGATGAAGAGCGTGTAAATAACCTCAAACGTCTTTGTGAAGAGCTAGGAGTTAGTAAGGACGTGATGTTCAGAACAAACATTCCCTTTGAGGAGCTGAAGAGACACCTGGCCGAGGCCACCGTTGGCCTGCATACGATGTGGAACGAGCACTTCGGGATTGGTGAGTCTACCTCCTCAGTGTTCAGCCATTTGTCCCAGCTGGGTACACAGCTGGGGAGGGCTTCAGTTCATGATTAAGGCTCTTCATTGTCTACAGACAGGGGTCTGTCTGCTCGTGGGGCAGGTGTCCAACTCCCATTCTCGTTGTAGGCAATCTAGCTGAGGTAAAGCCTACAGCACCAATTCAGATGACAGACCACTAGGTGCTACTGTAGTGCAAGCTGAAGCACTGTAAATGTTGTAGACTGTTAATTATGGGCACGCTGTGGTCACCTAAACACACAGCTAGTCCCATCTCTGTTGCCCAGGACGTTCTGCCTGACCTCCAGCTGTCAGTCTGCAAGGTTGTGGGTCACCCTGAGGTCCGTACACAGCTGCCTTCCGGACCCAAAGGAGCCTCAAAGGCAGCGGGTGCTTCTTAGGTACTTCTTAGTACCTTAGATTGTGCCCTGTCGGCTCCATTGACCACAGGGGGAGCTTAGACACTGTTCACATGCAGACATCCGTGTGCAGAGATCTTGATCGTGTTTCACCTGCCTCAGCTGCCATTTGAAATGTCTGGTATAGGTCATGCGGCCCTGGCTGCTGCTTCAGAGGTGTGTGTCTCCCACAGATCCTGTCTCTTATGTGTAAGCCCCATACAGATGCCACCAGGTACCCTTGGTCACCTCGTTGCAGTAGGCGCCTGTGCTAAGTCCTTACACCAGTTGCTGCAGCATGGAGCAGAATGCCGGAGGAGCTGGGACCTGGCTTGCAATGTGCTCTCCTACAGAATTAAGGCATCGGGCTCAGTTTATTGGGATTAGTTCAGTCCTGACCTTGAAAGGGAATGTAAGATTACCCGTCTGCCATAAATCCACAGCAGGGAAAGTTAGTAGCCAAGCAGATGGATATGACTGAACTGCAATTAATGTCATCAGATTTTATTAGAATACAAGTTAAGTGAGTATCTGGAATAGTATGTAGTCTCTAGAAACTTGTAAAAAAATTTACTCAGAAGTGTCTCCCAGAAGCAAGTGCCACAAAATGGAAATAATGGAATAATCTCATATTTCTCCCCCCAAACAGTTTAATGAAGTAAATTAAAAAAAAAAAAAAAATAGATGAGACAGTCACAATGTGACTTTGAATTTCAGCATGGTTTCACCTTCATCTCCAACAGCTTTTTACCTGTAAAAAACATGTTCCAAAACTTTGGAGCATTATTTATAGTTGGCAATTTCTGAGCTAGGGGAAGTTTTTAAAAATCACATCAGAACTGAGACGAGGGAGCAACTAAAGTGATTTCTGAGGTCTGCTCTGGAACCGTGGAGGAGAACTGAAGGTGATGTGTACATTATATGCTATTCCTAGTCCACTGCTTTTGGTTGAGGAAAGCTTACTGTCAGATTCCCATTTCATTAGAACGTCTTCCATCAAAAATACAGATGCAGCGATAACAATTTTTACTAGTTTGTCTTGCTGAGTTGTTAAAAGCTGTAAAGATTTGTGAGTCTGCAAAATACTGAACTTCTGAATATCATGTGCTTGAAATGTGCACAGTCAGCTTTTCTCTCAGTATCTAAATGTTAAAAATCTTAAGTGTGAATGAGAAAATGAATACAGTTACGTTCAGCTCTAATTTTTAATTATTTATTGCAGCTGCCACCATTCCATAAAGCCAGTGTCACAGCATTCTGGCCTAGAGCAGAACAGAACTATGCGGTGTTTTGGCACAGAGCTACCTACCATGCTTAGCTTTACATTTGTTACGATACCTAGCTTATTTTTCACCATATGTACTGGTGATGTAACCTATCTCGGGTAAATCAAGTATGTTACAAGACCCACAACTTATCCAATTACATCTGATTTCTAATTTCAGTTTTGTGTGTTTAAGAGAAACTGCCCCTAGGATTGAAAAACTTAAGTTGTTTTTCTTATGAGACCATTTACTCTGTATTTTTCAAACTGATCTAGAATGGCAGTCTACAGTGACTTAGAATTCTGGGTGAATTTTACTGCGGTTTTAACTTTCCGGTGCCTTACTGGAAGCTAAAATACGAGATGTACACATTCCTATCAGCATGTTTTGTATCTTTTACAGGAGTAGTTGAATGTATGGCAGCTGGCACAGTTATCCTGGCTCACAATTCTGGAGGCCCCAAATTAGATATCGTGGTACCCTATGAAGGACATATTACAGGCTTCCTAGCAGAAAACGAGGACGGTTATGCTGAGACAATGGCTTATATCCTCTCCTTGTCTCCGGAAAAAAGGTTAGAGATCAGAGAAAACGCTCGTCGCTCTGTGCACAGGTTTTCTGACCAGCATTTTGAAGAGACATTCCAGTTATCTGTAGAGCCATTATTTAAATAAACGTGTATGACTAAAAATGTATATGAATAAAATTAACTTTTTATATTTGACTATGCCTCACCTGTAAATATATCTAATCTACGATTCCTTGGTCCTATTCAGTGAAGAGATTTCTTTTTCTTTCTGTCAAGGTATCTGCTTTATGTAATAGAGATTTTTTTACTGGGAAAGAAATGCTCTGGAAAATTTTCTGTTGTTGACTGCGTGACAGTACGGTGCACTGCAAAACCCTCTGGATGCACAGAACCATCATATTTCCTTGGTAGCAGAACTACATCTGGAAGTTCTTTTATTTATTGGAAGACTTTGAGCCTCCACCCATTTCATGACTCTTCACCGACAGTCACACTTTTAAAAGTCAACACTTTTGTTACGTAGAAGATTTTTTTTTTGCCAGAATCTGCAGCACTTTTTCAATTTGCTGTCCCCCATTGTGTGGCAAAATTCTCTGATGTGGGATTTTAATTGTGATTCTGGAGATCATAACCTACATTGATTCCTTTAGGTTAATCATACGGTGGTTTTGCTAGCTTGCTTTTTAATAAGTAATAATTGCACTTGCCTATGAATTTTACTTCAGCTATTTCCTCGTGCCCTTTCACAGTATGACAGCTTAATGGTATTTTTCCAACCCTACTCTATTGAAAGGTTTTCTGTTCCTAGGTGATAGAAGGGTCTGGATTAGAGGGCATAATTAAATGCTATACAAACAAGAACGTTAAAGCCCTAAACTACTACTTATTATAAAACTGGGAACACTGTGTTCAAAAACTGGACATCTGCTTTTGTATCAAAAATGGAAAAACATACAGTCCTTTTTTGAGCCACCAAAGCAGTATTTTATATTTTAGCGAACTAAGAGAAGTGCAAAAAGCTACTGAAATCAGAGAATGTGGTTTTCCCTCTAAGCTTCACCTGGATTATATGAAATTTTGTATATGAAAAAATATGGTTGGAAGAACCTACTGTCCCATGTTTGATTAGAAATTGGGGAACACACAGTTCTCATGGTGCTTGTAAACCCTTTTATTGCTGCTATCTAAAACTGCTGAGCAGTTGGTGATGGTATGCAGGGTCAGTACTGTGTCAATGAAACTATGGATGATAAAGCTGTATTGGCAGTACACAGAGATTATGGAAAGCTGGAACAGATTCTTAAAACAAGTTAATTGACCTAAGGAAATATAACTGACTAGGAGACTTTTCTTACATGACACAAAAATGGTTAAAGAGACTGTGCAATCAGAAATTTCTTCGAGCAAGTGTTGTCAGAGACGTCCCAAGAATAATAGGGATGAAAGTGCATTTCAGTCTGGATGAGGATTTTTCAGTATTTAGACATCTGAAAAGTAGTCTGATTTTTTTTCCTTTTAAACAAAATAGTAACAAACTTCTGTTAAGTTTTAATGGAGCAATTAGCATGGTTGAAAAGCAGTTGATTTACTTGACATTTGATATCAGTTATCCTTAAATTTTGTTACTCATGTGACTGAAATTTCCAGCAAGTTAAAGTTTTGAAACAGTAGTTGTGCTGGTGTTCTAGGTAGCTCTTGCTTCCTACTTGCCTTTTTCATTCATTATGTGTGTCAACACTAAATGTCCCACGGTTATTTTCTAAATCGTCATATCATCATCAGATTTTCCAAGTAGTTTGTGAGCTAAACTCATCTTTTCTTCATCTGTCTGACTTTTACTTATTGAAAGGATGGGATAGTCCATGGTTCTCTCTACTGGAGAAGTTGCCACTTTTTCCAGAGATTCTTCCAGTTCATGTCTGAGTTCATCCTCAGAATCTTCAAAATTTCTGTAAAGTAAAAACAAGATAGTTATATTAATTAAATATTTATTTGCTACAAGCCTTTCTCCTTTCACAGTCTTTGAGAGGTTTTTTTTTAATCACTTCATAAAGAATATACAAGCAACACACATAATGTGAACTGTTTCTTTCTCCATGAGATTGTTTACCTGTATTTATAAGATACGAGAAGAGGAGCTGCAAAGCCATTCTTTGTAGCTCCTCTGCATAACATTTTTAATGACAGCGTTGGCATGTGACAAATTACAGAATTAGAAGTTAAATTGGCAGACTGTAAAACAAGTTTTCTTCATTTATGAATTTAAAGGAACAGAAGAAAAGTTTTAGGCGATGCAACCTGTCATTTCATGAAAACTGTGCAGTTTCTTCTGACGTGCTTGACTTACGTGTCTTCATCATCTGATCTTGGCTCAAGTCTGCCTTCATCAACAGCAGAGTAGGTTTCTGAATCATCATCCTTGTTTTCTTTTGGAGGCAACACAGTTAATCTCCCTTCTGGAAAGGAAGAGAAATGTTTATTTGAATACTAGCTAACTATAAAAGTGTATGTGAAGTAGCAGCAAGTATGTAAATGTTTGAATTTTTTTGTTCCAGTTACAACAATGTAAATGCCATGTTTCTGTTGATCACACATTTTAGTCAGTGATTTGTAACTTCTGCTTGGTGGAACCTAGTGTGTTTGTAGACCATAACCAAAGGACTATAAAAGTTAAGTAAGAAAGGCGATCCGATGTTAGTAGGTTTGAGTTCCCAACAGAGGGATCTGCATTTTCAGTGGAAAACTTTGGGTAGTACCATTTGGGAAAGACTGAAAATTATACTTGGTTGTACCGATGGCTACCTAAAAATGCTCGCTTTCAAAGATTGAAAGGCAACCCTCACCGGACGGAGAACAATGCTTAGAGTTGTTGTTTTACTATAAAGACTAAATTCTGCATGTGAACCAACAGAAATCTGTCAGTTTGGGTAACCCCGTACTCCACAATGTCAGCGTGAGTAGCAGAACTGGGTATTGAGAGTGCACCGTATTTTAATAAATGTAACTGATAAAAGCAACAGTAATTAGAATACCTGTGTGACTTGCTTTAGCTCTATGAACTGCTGGCATTAGCAAAAAGTGGTTTGAATTTAATTTGTTGTGGTTTTTTTGTAATGTGTAAGCAATAAAGCCAGTCTTAGGAGAGGAACATAGCTGGTACATTTCGTTGGTTTAACCTTCAGGATGGAGCAGCTGTAAAAGCGCTTGCTATGCTATGGGAAAATGTGTATGTGAGATAATTAGCAGGAGAGTGCTGACAGCGCAGTTGCAATGAAAGGTATTTCTCACAATCCATTAAAATTGTTGAAACTTGGCATGTACAGTTAGCTGGCTTAGAAGTCCTGTCGTCCAATTATACATTCAGTAGATCGGCAATTGTGCATAAAACCACAATGTCCGGTTACATTTGCAGCATCTTTCTGTGGAAAATACTCTGGCTTTTTAGGTAACAACTTTGATGCAAAGTAAATGTCATTTTTAAAACAGTCTGTTACTTTAGGGAAGTGTGCTGCAGTGCGAGTTCGATTCAATTGCAGTGTCAGCTGTACCAGCAGGGACCATGTTGTAGAGTAAGTCACCGCTGAACTCACCAGACTCTTCACAGTGGTGCCCAGTGACAGAACAAGGGGCATCTGGCACAAACTGCAGCACAGGAAGTTCCATGTTAATATGGGAAACAATTTTTCACTTTGAGGGTGACGTAGCACTGGGACAGGCTGCCCAGAGAGGTTGTGGACTTCCCTTCTCTGGAGATATTCAAACCCACCTGGATGCCATCCTGTGCAACCTGCTCTAGGTGATCCTGCTCTAGCAGGGGGGCTGGACTAGATGATCTCCAGAGGGCCCTTCCAACCCCTACCAATCTGTGAATCTGTGTGCTACAATTCCCAGCCATTCCAAAGAAATCCATGTATTTGTGTCAATGCTTTATGCAGGGTTCTTCCCAGGTTTGCAGTACCTCCCTCTACCCAGACAAATGAAAGAATCACACATGGAAGTAACAGCCAGTAAGCAGGGCTTGCCCTTTGCCCTGTGACTGGGAACAGCAGCGTCCTGAAAGAGACCCTTCACTGCTGCAGGCCAGAGCAGCGGCTGCTGGGACCGGCTCCCAGGTTCTTCTAGTTTGCCTGCTGCTTCAAAATGTTGGTTCTCATCACAGACCCTCTGCCAATGGTAGAAGTAGTAACAGACTAAAGAAAAACTTGCAGAATTTACAGTAACAAACTTCCTACCTATTTCTTCTTCAAGACGGATGAAGGAATCATTAGACAGCTCTGCTTTTGCTAAGATGTTCAGGAGTGTCCCTGGTGGTGTTTGTTTCCACTGCTTCCTGTTTTCTGGGACGTCTTCAGGCAGAATAGCATGATCAGCTGAAGAACAGGGAGGTTCTCAGGTCACTAAAGCATGACGGGGCTTGGCACAGTCTTTTCTAGTCTTGACACTGATTTCTTCCTTTTGGGTAATGATGGAGCCTGTATTTTTTTCCCCTTGCAGAATACTCCTGGATTTTTTGTAAGTATTGTATCTGATTGATACTGTAGAGAAAAAAGAATTTGGACTATCTTTCACTATAAATATCTTAACAGCAGTTTTAATGCTCAAGTAACTGCTTATTAAGCCTGGAATAGACAGGTGCAGCTTCACTGAGCAGACCTTGCTCTCCAACTTGCTGGCTTCTTGAGGCTGAAAAAGCTTCAAAGCAGTTCCTGTTTCTTTTGCACCCTATGCAATTTCAGCTAAGGCAGCATGAACAAGAAGTGACATATTAATAATATTATGTTTTGTCTTCACTGTCCATGCAAACTCTTCAGGTTATTTCTGGGGTATCTGGGGTGTTGGGGGCATGCTGGAATGCTGGAAGAGCTGCTTGCAGCTGCTTGCAGCAGCCAGTCACTGGAGATACGTGGCTGCCTGGAATATATGCACAGGTACTGTCAGAAACCTAGTGATGAGCCTGTCCTGAAATGGAGCATCACCAGAGTGTGAGCGTGCACTTGTGGCTGTGTAGCAACACTCGTATCCGGAGTGGGAAACCAGAACTCCACTCTGGGATGGCGTTGGCAACTGACTGCCCTAGTTCTTGGCTCTCATCAAGACCCAAAAAAGTGGTGCTGGATTAGTTGCATAGATCGGCATTTTTAGCTGTTGTTACCGAGGCTGCAGAGTGATTCATAAAATGCAGTCCTCTTAGTATGTATGAGCAGCACAACATGATTGCAACGTTAGTCAGAGGGGGAAGTGATGACTGCATTGTATGGTTTAACACATACAATAACTTCAGTCGTTACGAAGCCCCGCAATTAAAAGCCTGCCAGATCATGTGAACTTTCTGGTGTGGAATTGTTTTGGCAAAGGTCTGTAAGCAGTCTGGCTGAATTTTAGCAGCTCCCTACTTTCACTGAAAAACAAAACTTTCTTACCAAGTTCATTTTCAGCCATAGTAGGGCATACAGATGTGACAGCAGCATCAGCTAAAAAATTCTGTAGAGTCTGAGAGGCTCCAGCTTGCCAATGTTTTCTGTTTTCTTTACTATCATCCATGTCATTGGACTCTAAGGGGAAGAAAAAGAGGAGGCAAAGTTATTTCATTTTCTTTAAGTAGATTTCAGTGTGATTATACTATGTGATACAAAGAGACACCCGCTAAACTATCACCTGGAGTTACTGAATTTACCTAACTCCTATGTAATTTTCAGGATTAATACTCGGCATTGCATTTCCCCAAGAAATACCTGTTTGGTATCCAGATAATTCTTCCAAAGCTTTGTCTATATGATCTTCATAAACGCCCACCAATTTCTCCTTAAGATTCTCATCATCCACAGAAGTTAAAGTCTCACTGAGTTTGTCTAATACCTGAAAAAAACAGTAGGTTGCTCTGAAAACAAATATGGGACAATAACTAATCACTTCTCACTTTTCTGTGTTTGCCAGCCATTCTCATGTATGCACAGGAAAAATGCGTAACAAAAAGTGGAGCAGCAGAACTCAAAAGTCACATTGTGATTTGTGTATCACAGGGCTGCATGGGGCTCTGCAGAGACGTGAAACAACAGAATCATAAAATCACTGAATCTTTAAGGTTGGAAAAGACCTCCAGGATCATCGAGTCCAACCACCAACCCAACACCACCATGTCTACTAACCCATGTCCCAAAGTGCCACATCTACATGCTTTTTGAACACCTCCAGGGATGATGACCCCACCACCTCCCTGGGCAGCCTGTTCCAATGCCTGGCCACTCTTTCAGTGAAGAAATATTTCCTAATATCCAATCTAAACCTCCCCTGGAGCAATTTGAGGCTGTTTCGTCTTGTCCTATCACTTGTTTGCCTGGCAAAGTAGTGCTTTATAAATTAAGAATACATATACTAGAAAGAAATTATATTTTTGATGTTGCTGTTACAAGTATTTTTTTTAAAAATCTAATGTATACTCTATACATATTAAGATAAAAATCTTAAGAGGTAGCTATTACATGTCAATCAGCCACAAATGACATTGTAATACAGGAAATCACATAATGTTGTCTGCAGTCTCGCTTTCACTTTTTCTAAATAGCAGCTGATCATCACAATATTATTCTTGCTTTGTGATACCACACTAGTGAAAAAGAAACAGAAATATACTTAGACGATCTACAAATCAAATTTGCCTTTTCAGACTCAGTTTTGTGATGAATTCTCCCCTCAAGCTCAATTTACCAGTTTAAATATCTCCACTCCTTCATTTAGCATATGAAAGATTGACCCAGATATTATCCATTTTTCTTCTAAGCAATTATCATCTTGAAGAAAGTAAAAAATACGCAATATGTCAACAAATGCTCAATAAGAAGCTTCATTCTAACAGAGGTAGAGGATGATGGTAATGGAAACAAACCTTATACCGTGAAGCTCCTGTCACGGTTTCAGATTACTAATGTAAATGCTTTAAGTAGAACTGCAACGTACCTCTGCTTCTTGAATGCTGTCTTCCTCAGGAACACATACATCTAAATTAATTTCAAATTTTACTCCTCCCTAAAGGAAATTCACACACTTCATTAATTTATTTTATTAAATAAAAACTTCAGTTAAATGTACACAGTTTATATGGAACAACAAACTTGAAAATTATTCTTCTATTGAAAATAACTTTTATTTTTCAATATATTTCTTCTATTTAACAAGATTAAAAGTTGAACAAATTAGACAAAAATAGACTTCTCTAAATATAGTTTATGGATACTTTCAAATGATTGCATCCACTTTGTATTTTAAGGAAAGATGTCTTTAATAATAATTTAATTTGAATCCTTGCAATAGACCAAGTTGGTTCCTACAGCTGGTTCTCAATCAGTATTAAAAGTTGAATACTGTACTGCTTCCATGGAATATTCCACAAAAGACCTTTAGACAATGTCACAGTGATCTTATGGTCAGAAACCTGCCTGATGTATTAAGTGCACTTCCATTCAGTTCCCATCCCCTTCTACAATTTATAAAGCACTATAGAGAATAACATTTTATAACAACATTAAAAATTAGCAGCTTGACCTGACTTCACTTAAACTTTGAGTAAACTCGAGCTCCCATATACTGCTAACACAGTTTGATATAGAGATGAGTAGGAAGGGATTGATTACTATCTGGGAATATCTAAAGGGAGTCTCCCTGAAATGACCAGAAAAGCTGATTTATTTTCTTAGTGTTTCTATCTTCTCATAGAAACTTTTTTAACAAACAGTAGACCAGTGCTCTTAATTGACTGTCAAATAACTTTATTTCCAGAACTACTGTGATAAGATAGTCATTTGAAATGCACAGACATAAGAAGAAAGTGGAAAAAAATACAACAGTACAGCTGGATACCTTTGTGTTATGTTTCTTTCCTAAGCTTCTTTGGTCTTGCCTATCCTGCAGTCTGACTTCTTTAAAGTTTTCTTCCATGTCCTGGAAGGAGAAAAAACCCCAACTTTAGAACACACTCTTTGGAACCAGAACATACCCTGTAGAAAAAGACTTATTTAAGTAGTAAATGTACTCACTGATTTCCTTCTATATATATCTGTAAGAATATTCAATTTATTGCCTTATTTAGACTCTAATACTAAAATAAATTACAATTCTGGCCTATCTTCTGGCAAAAAGAAAACCAGGAAACCTTGCATAATGTGATTTTACAAAACCCTGTGTTTGGAGGATACAGTACTGTATCAAGAAATAAATAATACATCTTTTATTTTTTATGATCAGATGCACAATAATTCAGGCTGATTTCATTCTGGAAAACTTTGGAAGTGATGAAAATGAAGATTATAACGGAAAGCTGTGCCTGTAGAAAGCATAGCTGTATTTCATAGTATCTTGTTTTCTGGTAACACCTAAAAATATTTAATTACTCCTTTCATATTCCTGTGTTAGAACCTGTCAGATAAAAGCAAAAAGTAAGTTATTGTAGGCAGCTCCTTCAGTGATCTGCTGCAATTAGGGCACATCCTCAACCTCAGGTGAAACTACAACAAGCCACAGATTTTACTTTTTTAAAATATCTATGCAGTTTCTGTGGTAGACGGAGTGTGTATGAACTAAGGTGACAATAAATAGTGCAAAACCTCGTGGGTTTTTTCATTATCACACATTTCCCATTAAAGCACTGAGAATATTATTTCTGTCCTATTATGGCTCTGGCTGCCTGTAAACTTTATCCCATCAAGTGATGTGTGAATTCATTTTAGTAAGAGCCAGATCCAGGATCCGTGAAAATCACTGAAGAGAATCCCGCTAATATTGGCAGGTTTGGCCCAAGTCCCAGCTGCGATGGGGTAGCGATGTCAGTCACCCGTTTATGTGGAAGTCTGCCCCGTGCTACTGAACAGTGCAGGACGTCCTGCACCACACGAGGCAAACCCTGACCGAAGAATCCTAGTAGCTGGATCAGAGCTGTTTTCCCTTCAGAGTAGACTGGGAATTTGCACACTGAGATTATTTTTTATGAATTGAGGCTTTCATTTATTTCACTTCAAGAAAAGTGGACTTCTTGCTGCAGAACTCCATGTGGTCTGGAAACCTCATCTGGTGTTCACAATGCCAATATCGCAAAGTAAAAGTGGAACAACTCTGAAAGTCCATTCCAGTAGCTGCTTTGGTAGCATTTGATAGGACAAGAGGAAATGGCCGCAAGTTGTACCAGGGGAGGTTCAGGCTGGAAATTAGGAGAAATTTCTTCTCAGAGGGTGGTCGGGCATTGGAACGGGTTGCCCAGGGAGGTGGTGGAGTCACCGTCCCCGGGGGTGTTTAAGGAAAGGTTGGATGTGGTACTTAGGGACATGGTTTAGTAGGTAATAGGTGGTAGGGGGACAGTTGGACTAGATGATCTTGGAGGTCTTTTCCAACGTTAATGATTCTGTGATTCTGTGATTTGCTGAGAAAGAAGTGAAGCAGTACTATAGCTGGAAAACTTTGGCTCTGCCTCTTCTTCCCACTTCTCCCAAATTTTTGTTTACATAAGGACTCCACATAAAACTAGATTCTAACTTCCCACACAGTGCTGCTCTGGGCTGTCATGAATTGCTGTATCTTCTGCACAGAATTCTCATAAAGATTTGCACTGTAAGTGGCTTCTCACTCAGAAAGCAAGGAAAATAAACATACCACAAAAAGAAATTAAGTAACAGTACATCCTAATACTTACAGACGAAAAAGAATTACCAAAACAAGTCAGGACTCAGCTAAAGAAACCTTGCAGGCTGTTCGTGAAGGGAACCGAGGGAGACTTTCACACATGGTGCAAGCATCAGGTGAGATTTAAGCTTTACCATTTTTCAGATTTGTCACAGAGTGACAATCAAAGACCATGCAGGACTTGCATAAAAAGTTCTGTTAAGACTAGGAGATGGTACCGATACCTGAAGTGATTCTTCTTCTGTTCCAGCTGTATCCTTGGTTTCAGACTGGTCCTCAGCTTTCCCTTGCTGCACAAGATAGGTTTTATCTTGTATTTTTTGATTCTCCTAGGGAACATTTTTACAAAATGTTCATTTCGATTTCTAATTAAGTGTACTAGCTTAAAAAAGAAAAAGGAAATAATGACTCTGCGTAGGTTTGAGCTTTGTTACCTGGAGTACTCCTGCTCTAAATCTCAATTCTTTTATATCGTTGTGATATTCTTCCCGAATTTTCTGCAATTGTTTCAGGTACTCCTATTAAAGAACAGTGAGGTAGAATACATCTGTATTAGAAATGCATACAGAAATAACACTAGATAAACAAAATATTCTATGGATATCAAACTGTACATATGAGAAAAGGGATCAGTGTCCTTTACTCCCAATTTAAGGATGGTTTGATACATCCTGTTAGAGGACATTTGTGAGTTATAACACTTCCCAAGTATGGAAGCGCTCTAAGCGTTCAAACTTTTTTGAAGTTTTCCAGACTGTTTCATGCTAGCTTTTCTGTAGAATAAGATCTAAATCAGCTAATTCCAAGAATAACCTAAGGACTGTCTGATTAATGGTGCTGAGGCTGCAATCAAAAATTGAGGACTGGAAATTAGGAGGATGAAAAAATTACGTACTATTTATTGTATTGCAACTCGCTCCCCAAAATGAAAGAAAACCTGGTAATCTTTTCCTGGAGAAGCATCAACATTCCTCTGCTTCAGAGAAAAACCTTCCAGTTTGGCCAAAAGACAAATTTTTTGTTGAGAACATCTCTGTTACTGTTTATACGAGAGCCTGTCTCAATTTGCCCATGACACAAATGGACTAATCTGTAAAATTTTATTTTTTGGCATAGGTAGTACAGACTTTGTGGAATTAAACAGCAACAGTCTCTAAGAATGTGTACATGAGGAACATGTTTTTATTCCAAAGTCTGACCGTTATAAAAGAGTTAATACATTTTTATTTATCCCAGCATTTTTTATAAATCAAAGGCAGCAAGATTAAATGTCTTTGCATCTAAGAAAGAAGTGTCAGGGTTTTTTTCTCTGTCACCTAAAAGCAAAACCAGAAAAGCATATTGCTTCTGTATAAAATAATCTCCAAAAGCTATAACCTACCAGGGAAGCAGCATGCATCGCATACTATTGTATCACATTCCTAAATGTCACAGTATGACTTACGAACAACGAATATATGAATAATGCATGTATGACTATCTTCTCTGATTTGTGGATGTGAGGATCTATTGTCCTCCAACATTAGTTTGTTCCTCTAATCTCAGTAAAAGTGAAATCAAAATCAATGCCACAGTTTATGAAATTATTATGGATATCAGCTTTTGTGTAAGTCTTCACCAGTTTATATGAGATGGAACCAGACAAAAACAGCTTCTATTTTCCTAGCAGTCAGATGGAAAAGAATCAATTCATACGTAAAGAATGCTACTATCAAGGAGTGTAAGAAGACAGCGTTAAGCAGCTAGGGAAGATACTTCATTTACCTGTTCTTTCATTTCATTCTTTCTAGACATGTCCTGCTGATGGTTTTTGAGATGCTCTTCCTTTATTTTCTGCTGCTGTGTTTGGTTATAATATGGGTCGGCAGAGGATGGTCGCAGTCCCTACGGATGTACAAATAAATCCCGCAGCAAAGGAATTTTCATTTAGAATCCTTTCCTTCAGTGCTCATTCAATTCACTCTCCCTGTCCCACTGAGAAGTGCAGTAAGGCAAGTGTATAATTTTGCAGGGAAAATTTATAGTAGAATTTTACATTGCTACAGTATTGTATTAGAAAGTAGAACCTCCACATGAGCATTGCAGAGCAGATCAACCAATTTCCTAGTGCAGAACTACCTGTCAGTGTTACAGTTTGCTGTTAGAAAGACATCAGTTCATCTTCTGGGTTTTCATTCAGTTTCTTTTGCAGATTTTATTCTATGATTTAGTATTTACTTACCAGCTGTTTTTCCACTTTAATTTTGTACTGTTGGGCTTCAAAACGCCTTTGAAGATATTCTGCAGACCTGAGAGAAGAAAGTGATGTTCATATACTACATTTTATTTCACAGACTTTGTTATCTTCTGCACAAAAAGTTCTCTATAGGTTCTATCTGGTGGGAAGGAAAGACAATTTTTATCCTTGATATAATCACGAAGTCTACAAAAAGCCTGTGTTTTACGTCTCACCCAATAAAATGCTGAGATGTGGGAGACATTTTGGCAATGTGTCCCGGTTTCAGCTGTGATAGAGTTGATTTTTTTCCTAGCAGGGGTCACAGTGCTGTGTTTTGGGTTTAGGATGAAATTAATGTTGACAACACACTGATGTTTCAGTTGTTGCTGAGCAGTCAAAGGCTTTTCAGCTTCTCATACTGCCCTGCCAACAAGAAGGCGAGGGGCCCAAGAAGCTGGAAGGGGACACAGCCAGGGCAGCAGACCCAAACTGGACAAAGAGGTATGACCATATGATGTCATGTTCAGCATATAACTGGTGGCTGAGTGGGAGGTGGCATGGATCAGGAACTCAGCTGAGCATTGGCTCTGGGTGGTGCAATTGTGCATCACTGGGTTCAAATATTGTATTTTTTTTGTGTCTTATTAAACAGTCTTTATCTCAGCCCATGAGTTTTAACATTTTCTTTTCAATTCTCTCCCCCATCCCACTGGGCTGGGGCAGTGAGCGAATGGCTGTGTGGTTGTTTTAGCTGCCAACCAGGTTAAACCAGGATACAATGAAATGTCAATCAGGACAATACATTCAGAAGGAATTTCTGGATAGACAGGAACAGGAGTTATATTGTTGTACAATAAACTTATGTCGTTTATGTAAAATAAATCGAAGACCAAGCAGAGAAGGAATTATACTGAATGAACCATGTCCAGGGTTACCTAATCAGGAAGGTTGATAATTCAAAACATGCATGACAGTTCACCGCTAATAAATAAAGTGAGAAAAGTTTACCAGTCGGGTGGTGGGGGTGGAGGCACAACTTGTCTTTTTAGTTTATAGTATTCCTCAACTCTTTGGTTGATATGAGAAAGGTCATAATATGCATTAGCCTTCCTCTGCAAGTTGTCAAGCTTGTCATAGTAATGACCATAATGGCCATGCAATCTAATAGTTCCTGGCCTTTCTGTTGTCTTAAATCCAGAGGCTTGCAGCTGAAAATATAATAAAGGATGTTAATTCACCTGTTCTCATTTGTATCAGTACAAGTTTGAATTAATTTCCTGTCCTTCTCCCAAGTCTGAGTTGCACAGTAACCTAGGCTGCCTACAGTATATTTAGTGTAAGTTTTCTACATTCTTTCACATATAACCAGAAACTTTCTAACTTGTCTTTTCCTTGTCCCCTGCTCCTGTCATTAAGCAGCAGCCCATATTGTTGTGCGAGTCAATCAGCATGGGGCTTAGTACTCTGTAGTGTCATTGCCCTAGAGTGACATCATTGTTCTGAAGCCTAAAGCACTGAATTGATTCCAGGAAAGTCTCATTCTGCCATGTGAGAGCAAGGGGAACCTGGGATGTAGTTTTGGGCAGTATATCGCTGACTGCTGCTACCAGGGGAGCACTGTGCTACTTCATTTCATCATCTCTTTGATGATGTGCCTGTGGGAGCTTGCCTTTCATTTCTCAAAGTCCTTACAGTGATGAAACATCCCTGTATTTCTACTTCGTGTCAAGACTGTCTTTTCAGTTTCTCATAAGAACAATGGAGAGAAAGTGATCATCTAGCTGCCACTGAGTGATTCACGAACTTTTCCATGGTGAGAGACTATATGGTGTATGAGAAAAGTGCTGACTTCTCCATATTTTCTTACATAAATTAAAAAGCATCTAAGTATCCCTTCCATAGGTGGTAAACACATTAACTATTCCTTCCTGTTTCCCTTCTTAGAAACACTGAAATAGGCTCATCTACCTATGGCATAGTCCAGATTACTGTAGAATATAAATTCATATCTATATAAGAATAAAATTTTCCACTGCCAATAATGTTACGAAGGAAGAGGTAACCTCAAAAAGTGTTTATCTTGTCCCTCATTGAAATAAGTTCTTACAGTATGATATCCAGAAGTATAGCAATCCTGAGCTTTAGGGACAACAAATTAGGCCACCTAAATAAATGTAAGAGGATTGAGAACCGTGACCAGCGAAGCAGGCGCACTGGTGACACAGGCCATAGAAAAGGCTGAGGTACTGAATGTCGTCTTTGCCTTGGCCTTTGCTAGCAAGACTGGCCTTCAGGAATTTCAGGCCCCTGCGACCAGGGGGGAAGTCTGGAGCAAGGAAGACATACTCTTGGTGTAAAAGGATCAGGTTAGAGAATGCATAAGCAGACAGGAGCGATGGGATGCACCCACGAGCACTTAGGAAGCTGGGAGTTGTCATTGCAAAGGCACTCTCTATCATCTTTGATTGGTCATAGCGGTGACTGGGAGAAGGACTGGAGGAAAGCAAGTGTCACTCCTACCTTTGAAAAGGGCAGGAAGGAGGACCCAAGGAACTAGGGGCTGGTCAGCATGACCTTAATGCCTAGCAAGGTGATGGAACAACTAATCCTGGAAACCATTTTCAGGCACATAAAGCACAAGAAAACCATCAGGAGTACTCAGCATGGATTCACCAAGGGAAAGTCATGCTTGACCAACCCAATAACCTTCTACAATGAAATGACTGGCTTGGTAGACAAAGGCAGAGGAATGGATATTGCCTACAAGGCAATTAACTCCAGAGAGGCTGTTGACACTGTCTGCCATAAGATCCTCATAGAGGAACTGATAAAAGTATGGGCTGGGTGAGCAGACGGTGAAGCAGACTGCAACCTGGATGAATGGCTGGACCCAGAGGGTAGTGATCACAGTACAGTCTAATTGGAGGCCAGTAACTAGCGGAGCACTCCAGGGGTCAGTACTGGATCCAATCCTGTTCAACATCTTCACTAATGATCTGGATGATGGGACAAAGTGGGGCAGAGTGCACCCTCAGCCACTTTGCTGACAACACCAAACTAGGAGGAGTGGCTGATACACCAGAGTTGTGCTGCCATTCAGAGGGACCTCGACAGGCTGGAGAAATGAGATGACAGAAACTTCAAAAATAGGAAGTGCAAAGTCCTACACTATGCATCAGCATACGCTGGGGGCCACCCAGCTGGAAAGCAGCTTGTTAGAAAAGGACCTGAGGGGCCTGTTGGCCATAGCCAACAATATTCCCTTGCTGCAAAGAAGGTGAATAATACTCTGGTCTGCATTTAGGCAAAGTATTCCCAAGACATCAAGGTAGATGGTCCTTCCCCTCTACTCAGCACTGGTGAGGCCACTCCTGGAGGGTTGTGTCCAATTCTGAGTTCCCCAGTCCGAGAGAGAGAGACACATACTGGAGAGAATTCAATGAAAGGCCACAAAGATTATTAAGGGACTGCAGCACTTCTCATATGAGGAAAGACTGAAAGCCTAGAGAAGGCTCAAGTGGGATCTTATCAAGGTATATAGATACCTGAAGGGAGGGTGCAAAGAGGGCAGAGCCAGGCTCTTTCCAGTGGTGCCCAGTGACAGCCTAGAGGCAATGGGCACAAACTGAAACACAGGAGGTTCCCTCTGAAAATCAGGGAACACTTTCTCCCTATGGGGGTGACTGTGTAGTGCTCAGCTGTGGCTGGGGCTAAACTACAGGTTGCCCAGAGAGGTTGTAGAGTCTCCATCTCTGGAGATATTCAACTGTTGTGTGGACACGCTCCTGGGCAAATAGCTCTAAATTACTCTACTTGAGCAGGGGTGTGGACAAGGTGACGTCCAGAGGTCCCTTCCAACCTCAACCATACTGTAATTCTGTGAATCCTGAAGCAACACATTCCAGTACAACATTATGCAAGTATCCCTGCAAACTGTTTGTTTAATTTGGATGCTGAAAGAATGTGGGACCTTTCCCAGTGTTAATATTAGAGCACGTCTCGTAGATCAAAACACTGGGACAAAATTCTGCCTTTGATTACAGCAGTGCACAGTGAAAGGAAATTTAGCCTTCCTAACTTAACCCATCTTTGGATTTGCACAAATGTAGCTATGAGGGCCAGTATTATCCATACGGACTGTAAGTGATTCCTTGATGGATGGAGTTCAGGGAACTCCATATTCCTTACCGTCAGTTAATCTACTGCAACTGCAGTATGCAAGTACTGCTGGGAGCTCCCAGATCCTAAATGTGCTTTTCTCTGTGTTCACGAGCACCCAAGGCAGTACTACATGCTCTTGAAGATAAAGGTATATAGTGGTGCCAAGTAAGAGGCTGGACACAGCATACAGCTGATATCCAGTCTGAGGAAAGAAAGAGGTGGAAAATGAGTGAGGGACACAAGAGGTCATGAAGAACTGGGGCTCTCTCCTGCAGGGTTTGATGTCAGTTTGTTGTAATAAGTATCTGAGACAAGGGCAGTGGGTACTAGGGAGTTTGCCCATGAATGGACTCTCAGAAGGGTTGAGAAAAGACAAACAGTGTATTTGCTTCTATAGCAAAAATGTAAACACAGTTTACTTACTTTTGTGCAAATGTAAATGCAAAGCATGCCTGACTCTTCTTGTTACAAAGGATCACACTGAAGCAGCCTAAATTCAGCATTTACCACTTAGACTTTCTAAAACACCTCTCCTGAGGCTTCAGGAGTGCCTGTCTCTTCTGACATAGTGCAGGCATTAAGCTACATCTTACCGAGGCCTTTTAAAGAACCTTTTCTAAGAGTAGGAATTTGCCTTCTGAAAATAATTAAATATTACGATAATATGGATGTGCAGTACCTGAAAAATAGGCTGCTGCCCTCTTGAAGGAGGTTTCCATTCATTTCTTTGAAATAATTCCTGCTCCTTGACAGGCACCACCATTCCAGATTCTGGAGAAACTTGGTCCTGGACTCTCCTTTTTTGAAGTTTATATACTATTTATTAATGAAAGATTAAAAGGTTACAGTCTGTGCTCTCTACATGATTAATGATCACGTAGTTGTAAACCATAAGATCCACTTTACATGAGTGTGACAAATCACAGTATTTTCAAAAGCACGTCATTCTAAGAATGAAAAGTAGAATGCCTAGGAAGTGTGAAGCATGGTGATGATGGTGATGATGATGAAAGGAAGTAAGAACTGTTCGTTAGCCCAACCTGTCAGTGTTAGGTGCATGCACCCTATGATGGTTTGCAACTACATGATCATTAACAATAAATAAATGAAATATTATGATTTGTCACAGTCATGTAAAGCAGATCTTATTGATTAGTTTTGCAAAGCACACTGAATAAAAGGGAGACCTCTATGAACTAGAATGCTGACTTCATGCAAGTACCAAGAACAGAAATCAGGAGGTCTGATTCTTAGGCTCAGATTTCATTGGAGGCTAAGTGTCTACCTGCTTAGGCATTCCCTTTCTAAACCCAGCCCCTGGTATTCTACAAATCTCTAGACAATGTTGCAGTACTTGTGAAATTTGGAAAGAAGGGCTGAAAAGTAAAACATTTACCTTACCAGTTCCCCATGTAGGAGAATAAAAGTACACACCATTCCAGTTTGGTCAGTCAGTATTCTGCAAATACTCTAGCTGCAATAATAAAAAGTAGTGTCCTTGCTAGGACTGAGTAGTTTCTAAGCAAGTTTAAAATCTTTCCTGAGTAATGTCTGTGAGAGTATCGGGTCTGGGAGATAAAACATATGAAAATGATGAGTATATGACCACAGATATTTTTTTAAATGCCTAAGTGATTTAGGTGTTCAGGTGCCTCTGTCCAAATTGCATTAGTCCTGAAGGCAGATAAATCTCGCTGAAATTCATTTCCAAAATAACATGGGTTCCTAAACTACTGAAGAAATTTTTTTGGTTAAAAAAAAGTCCACAGTAACTATTTTCACAGATCCGTTTAAAGTACTTTAATACGTCTAAATATAAATTTAAGGAATGATTATGATATGCTGAATAACATAGAATTAGGAAAAGGTTATGCTGCCAGAACCATGCCAGATATTCAGCAGTTCATATAGAAACACCATTTAGTCTTATTCACGTTTTCTAAGAAGGTGTGTACATAATCTGATCTATCAATGAGGACCAAATCCAAACAGAATTCATTGTCTCTCACAATTTAATCTCACTTGTAATATTTTGTAAAATACATTTTCATTATTTTGTAAAACACGATGGAGCACGTTCTGCAAGATTTTTACATTTTTGCAACGTAGCTTGACAAAATTAAGTAGGGATTTTTTTTCGTGTGATGGACCTAAACTGCATCTAGAATAAAGCCCCTCAGTTTTGTAAATTCGGTTCTTAAAAGAATTAAGATTAATATTTCAGCATTTTCCTGTGGCAGCTTTTCTAGATGAATGCTGCTAATGAGCTGGTTTTAAAGTTGCCCTTTTCTGAATAGAACAGTGATGTTTCTGCTGTTGCAGTTCTCTCCTCTTCTTATTTTTAATTTTGTGTGAAACTCTCCAAATGTGCAATAAAGACTGGAGAAAGATATAACTGTCATGTATATCATAGCTTGTAGGGAATCCCGTTCGGAAGATCTCGCGTTGTATGGTGAGCCTAGGCACACCCCTATGACCTGCACAGAGCCCCACAGTGGCCACACCCCATAAAGGAGGTATATAAACCTGTTACACAGTTTAATAAACGCCATTTTGTTCATCCATCATATTGATGTCGTGATCCCTTGGCCCCGAGGTGAGAGTCCTCAGGGGTGAGGTGTGTCCTCGAACTCCAGGACCAGTAGTTGAAGTCCCCCGCTGCAGCTCCAAGAACACAGAAAGCAACAATAGCTAACAAATGTGAGTGTAGAACTGATGTTAACTAGTATTATTATCATTACCTTGTATCAACTTGGCTCCAGACTCCGATGCTGAAGGCCGTTTTCTACGTATCACAGTGTGACTGAATTCTTCCTGTGATGTCTATAAGAAAAAAGGTTAAAAGCTACCTGACAGAACTGTTTACACTACTTTGGTACATATTTTTGTCTCAGCAAGCAGCAGTACAGGAACTTACCTCAGGGGGCAAATACTTGAGAACGAGCTTCTGCAAGAAGGGCTTCCTTAGAATAGAACTGACAGATGGTCGATCTCTTGGAGATATTTTAAACAGCTGGGAAATTAATATTCTCAGATCATACGAATAGTTGGGAGACACTGGGTGAAAACGTCCTCTGCAGATCTTCAGCACCAGCTGGTGCAAACTATTGCCTTCAAACTTTTATCAATGAAAACAGTAAAAAGAGGACAGTAAGTACTGCTGGTGGGAAATGATGGACTAGAAACCCCAACCTGAAGAAGGGACTTGCTGAAAGAAGCCCTATGTTATGCAGTCTCTTCACAAATCCTTTCTTGCTAACCATAGTTTGCTGTGGAAAATTAATATAACCACATTCTGATTATATTTTCTGGTTACTTTGTCCTTGTTTCAGTAGCACAACTTAGGAGGTCCAACAGCTTTTGTACCTGAAAGAGTTTTACTCATACTGCTGTCATACACTGTGACAGACACGTTTTTTTCCAGAATGAAACATAGTTTATTTTGCCAAAAGCTGTTCAACAGAGACCTGTGTACATACTGTGTCTTCACAGTGTTCACCTTCAAAACCTCATTTCACAAAACTTAGCCTCTGTGTTTTGTGTTCTCTCTGGAAATAAGGTACAATCTTGATTTTTAACAACTGATGCCACTCAGATAAATCAGCCCTCCCAGTTCAGCAGTTTCTTAACAGAACAGCATCAATATATTTTTTAGGGCTGTAGGGAGGAAAAAATAATTTTGAAAGCAAGTTCTTTCTAAAAGTACCATTTTATTTACACGGCTATTTTGGAGGTGGTGTAACCAAAATTTGACTTAGCTTCACTTGCATTTCCTATCTACACCAGTATCTAGTCCCTGCCTTCAAATTTAAAAAATGGGCAGCAATACAGAATAAAACACCTAACATTCATTAGAAGTAATATCAATGTTTCCTCACTTGGTGAAATATGAAATTTTTCTCAGCAGTATCCCCTTGCTCTCAGCTCAGCGCAACTGCTCTCCCTACTGTGCTGCTCTGCCTCTTCCCACATCCAGGCTCAGCGAAAGGACAGCTTCTGCTGGGCCCAGGAATCTGATCCTCTTCCTGTTGTCAGGATTAGTCTCTGCTGTGCTCCCTTCTCCACATAAACACAGAACCATAGAATGGTTTGGGTTGGAAGGGACCACAAGGATCATCTAGTTCCAACCCCCCTGCCATGGGCAGGGACACCCTCCACTAGACCAGGGTGCCCAAAGCCCCATCCACCCTGGCCTTGAACACTGCCAGGGATGGGGCCTCCACAGCTTCTCTGGGCAACCTGTTCCAGTGCCTCACCATCCTCACAGGGAAGGATTTCTTCCTAACATCTAATCTAAATCTCCCCTCTTTCAGCTTAAAGCCATTACCCCTTGTCCTATCACTACACTCCCTGATAATACCCTAAGGATTATCTGAAGCTCAGATCAGGCTGAGGACAACATAGCTTCCTGAAGATGCTATCTCAATTATTTCCTGATATGAAAGTACTCCAGAAAAAACAAAACCCTTAGGAAAATGCTTCTGGAGACTCAAACTGCTTTCTGGGGAAATATGGGTTTCAAACCCTTTGCTAAGTATAGATTGGTACTTTTAAATATAAGTGAGTAAAATTATATTCCTAAGGCCTACCCTTGAAGTTTGGCTTTAATTCTTTCCATTGTTCATTAGTCTTTTGGAAAAGGTTGGTACTTATTAAAGAGTAAATATATGTTCAATATTTGTATACACACACACTCATACATATACATAAGTTGTAGCAATACAACATAATACATTGTATTTTAGTATGCACTCAATACAAACAAGTAAACACTAGCAGTCATTCTTTAATATTAAAAAATAAGATGAAAATAATTCTAGCAGCTGACTATGGATACTATTTTTACTACAGTTTTTCCAGGCTGTTCACTATATTTTTAATAATATGATAATGATCTGATTCTATGGTACTTACAGGATGCTTTAGTGCACATAGCTCATAAAGCACACAGCCAAGAGACCAAATATCTCTGTGAATAAAAAGTAATTAAAGTTTCAGGGAAAAGACTGTCATATTTTCATATATGTAATCAGTAACTGTTCTCAGCTCTCACTTTTATTAACATTATTCCACCACAGATTAATATTGGTGCAACTTTCAATTTTTCTTACGATGCACTGAAAAGAAGAATTAGAAATTCCTTTTTAGTTGTGGCACCAATGTTTCTGTGATACCTATCATTATCATTGAAAAAGGCACATGACATAAAGAATGCCTGCTTAGTACTTCTAACAGGATGAAGGGCAAAGCTACCTCTGGCTGATTTGATACTTAAGGAGATGGTAAGGGAGTAAACTTGTGTGGATAGCGCCTGAGAGCTGAGACGCTAGTCTGGGCTCCAGCACATTTGGTGTTGATCATCTCCCCCACGCAGAGAAGGGGGTCCAGCCCACTCAACTCCTGCCTTTGTGTGCTTCTCATCTGGCATCTTGTGTTAAGACTAAGTGAGCCTTTACAATTCTGAGACCTATTTGTCTTTCCTTCAGGTGGCTACTGCAAAGTTCCAGAACTGCCATCCTGGCAGCTTTCCCTTTAGTGGATTTTTATAAACCACAAATGAGTGTATCAAAAACTTGTTCATAAACTTGTAACTGAAAAGATCCATACTTGCGTTTGTTATCACATGTTGGAAACACAGAGAGAAATTTAGTATTTGGTGGAGAACCAGACAAAGCAAGGGGAAAAAAATCAGTTTTGCATTTCACACCACTACTAACAAGGAGTATTAAAAGAGAATGAGATTAAACTTTAAATTTTGTGTAGAAGTAATTTTATAAACCAAATAAATATATTAAACCTGTAGATGAATCACAACAAATTTGTGATTACTATGCTCTGGACACTGTGAGTCAAAATAAACCCGACAGTGTTGTATAGCATACCATAGTTGTTGTATACAATTGCTGCATTTAATTATCATACACAACAATACAAAAATTCACAAAGGGTGACCTGAAATTCCTGGCGCCCTGCAGTAATATTGATTTAAACCATGATATTACCAAAATAGGTTCTCTCCAGCCTGCATGCCCTCATGCACAAGCATATGAAGGAAAGACAGAGACTTACGTTTTATTGTTATATGGTCGATTTTCACAGATCTCAGGAGACAGATAATAGGGGGTTCCTACACAGGTATGGGCAAACTCTGTAGAGCTAACAAAACACAATGAACAAAAAGGCTTACACACCGAAAAACTTTACAAGCAATTGAACTAGAGACTCCTATGTCCCAGGTGAAAAGTCTGTGGGGAATATTATTTCTGCTCTCCAAATAGTTGAATAATAGAACACCTCAAGAAAACTGAGCCTCTGTGTAAAAAAGACCAACTATTTTAATAGTGGAGAGTGTTTTCACTTCGACAGAAAGCAGAAGAATTCTCTTTTCCCCACTTTTTGCCAGCATTCTAATCAACATTTGCAAGAAATGTTCATCAGTACCATAGAATTATGAAAGCTGTGAAAGACACTGCAAAATAATAGAAGTCTCCAACATACTCATTGAAGTAAGAACATGGGAGGTGGTAGCCAGTCACACAAGCGAGAAACAGTGGAAGGAGGAAGAGCTGTGGAGAAGCTAAAGGAGGAGTAAGGAGCCCCATCTTTGGTGCTGACTTGTGAAGGTGTAGACAAGTAGTGCCAGTTGGATCCACTTCACACGCTTTTAGATATCTACTCTGTGGATGTCGTCAAGAGTCACTGGGAAGTCAGTGGAAAGAAACAGGTACTCAGAGTATGATTCTTCTCACTCTATACCAGATGTCAATGAAGTTGTAAGTTACACTCTTTATAAAGTATGTGAAGTCTGAGTGTCAGAGGTGCCACAGACACCTAACTGCAAGTATTTGCACTGTTTTGCATTTTGGAGAACAGAGATGAAAATGCCTTTGTATACCCCAGGGAAGGAGGAAAAGAAAAGAGAACCTGAGAAACTTAATTCACTTGTTACATCAGGAAAAGTACTATCAAGCTCCAATTATTTTGTTTTATAACCCTACTAAATACTCTTTAAAATGTCTGTACTTGGACATTCAAATTCTGATGTTTACTTCCTATCTGCTATGTACTATTCTGCTATGTAGGAGGAACCCTTAAAACAATTCTCCTCAGAACACTTCTGCTGGCAGGCACTTTCTGCATAGTTTATATGTGGAGAGTTGAGGCCCTGAGTGTAGGTCTCTGCTTCACAAAGGAACACACCGCAAAGGTGCGAGAGCTGGCAGAGACTGCAGCTACAACGACAACATGGCATATCCCTGGAGATGAGCCGGCTTGGATCCAGGTACTATCCAAATGCGCTAACCCAATATACTCCAACTCTCAGCAAGAATTGCTAGCTCTGACTCACCACGGAGAGTTGCAAGGCTATGTACGCCTGAATCCAAACCAAATCTGATGGCGCCTCGACAGAAATTAGATGGGCTGTATGTCCATGTGAATAATGCATAAAGGTACCTCATAGACATACACAGTTAAGTACATCTGAGGAGAATGAGCAAATTGTTTAAGTTGATTAAAGTTATCTGTTCTCTTTACAGATGCTGTGTGGACAGAAATGTGGTTAAACTTACACTCACTTAATTTAGGGGTAGGAAAAGTTGGAACAAGTGAGTTACAGCAGGTGGAGTACAAAGTCACGGAGAAGGGCTGATATGAGAGGGACAATCTGCAAAATGATCAACAGAAGAAACTGCCTTTCCACATAATACCTAATTAAATTACAGACCTGTTAAGGTCAAAGATAATCAAGTGGCTCAAAAAGAGACCAAATTCAAGCATTCTCCTGTTGTTAGCACGCCCTCTGGTTTGTTTTGGCCACACCAAAAAGCACTCTGCTAGACAACACCTGGCCACTATGCAGGATAGGCCGACCTTGTCCCCAAAGTCAGTAAAGAGAAGATCACCCTTTTTGAGAGAACAGAGTTTAGCCCTACAGATGAGTCATGCTGTGCCATGCTGTGCCATGCCATTTACTCTTTGGCCCTGGAGAGTAAACTCTCAGGAGGTCTGGTCCCTTTTTAAAAATTAGTATAGGCACAGTCTTGGAGGACATACAAAGAAAATCTGTACAATCTCTTTTCTTTATAAGTTTTGAAAGCTTTTCACTTTTTTTTCTATAAGGCATCATAAATTATTATCAATGACTGCAAGAGCAGGAGCTGTGCCTCCAGAATCTGGAGGAGGGCTGGAGCACCTCTCTTACGAGGACAGGCTGAGAGAGTTGGGCTTGTTCAGCCTGGAGAAGAGAAGGCTCCAGGGGGATCTAATTGCGACCTTCCAGTACCTGAAGGGGCCTACAGGAAAGCTGGAGAGGGGCTGTTTATCAGGGAGTGTAATAACAGGACAAGAGGTAATGGGTTTAAACTAAAAGAGGGGAGATTTAGGTGAGATATTAGGAAGAAATTCTTCCCTGTGAGGGTGGTGAGGCACTGGCACAGGTTGCCCAGAGAAGCTGTAGAGGCCCCATCCCTGGCAGTGTTCAAGGCCAGGGTGGATGGGGCTTTGGGCAACCTGGTCTAGTGTAGGATGTCCCTGCCTATGGCTGGGGGCTTGGAACTAGATGATCCTTGTGGTCCCTTCCAACCCAAACCATTCTATCATTCTATGATTCTATTATTAATCTCTTTATGTCACTTCCATGTTCTATATCCTACATAGAACAGAAGTCCAGTTAACTAGGTTAGATACATCTGTGGTTTCATGTGGGACGGCATGTTTTAGGCTAACCAAAAAGAATGTAGTATCAGATCCTTTGTATCCCAGACGTCTTGAACAAGCACAATCCACAAACAATTTGCACATTCAGGTTGCATTCTGAACATTCATAAACAGACTGATTTGGTGCAGGCCACAGCCTAATTTAAAAAAGGTGCTTACCTGTTCAACTGTCTTGCTATGCCAAAGTCCCCAAGCTTTGCTACTTTTCCATTATTGCTAAGAAAAATGTTCTGCAAATAAAGACAAAACTGATATGTGAAAATGAAACATGAGATAACTTCCTAAGAGTATTTTTTACAGACAAAATCACTCACTCCTCAGTACCAGTTTTACTACCTGTGCTTTTACATCTCTGTGTAAAATCTTCTTGTCATGAATATGCTTCAAGCCTAAGGAGATCTGTACAAACCAACTCAGAATCTGCAGTGAAAGTTAAAGGGAACAGATATCTATCAATTTGTGTGACTCTAATGTGCAATGGGGCATCTTACTGTAATATATAAAGACAACAACAAAACCTAAAATATGTAGAGTACATACAATATAAAATTGTAAAAAATAATATTTTTAAAGTTAATGCCATAGACTTTTCCTTTCCTTTTTAGTGCTATTATAAAACTAAATGGAAATAGATAGCTGCTCCACTTTACCCATCAAGTTTTCACTGATTGTGACATGACAAGTGCATGAACAAGGACTGAAGAATCATGTCAAAGGACAGTATAAATACTATCCCTTTACTTAGCAATGAGTGAGTTCAAATAACAACTAAGATAGAATTGGGAAGTGTCTTAACTGTCAGTAGTGGAAGTCATACCATCCAGTTTTATTTGTAGTCTTACTGAATGTGGTCCAGAAAAAAAACAGAGAAGGATGAAGGACTGAAATGTGGTGAAAGAAGGGTGCTATGAAGACACTTGCACAAGGAAGCACACAGGTTTATCCTTTATCTTTCACCCAGTACAGCTCTTAAACATGTATTTAACTTCAAATATACATGTATTTTATTGAATAAGGGCCTTTGGACTTAATTCAGAAACAAAAGTACAATGTGCTTATATGCTTCTCTATTTAGGAAAATTCATGGTCATGAAATACTTTGATTCAAGTAATAATCTTCTATTTAGTAATGTTTCACATTAAGCAGATGATTTCCTGAATAGGGCTGATGCCACAAATGAGGCTTTCTTAGGCATACATTTGAAAATATAAAGATAACGTTATGTTAAATTGGCCACTTCACTTTTCTTTCTTGATTGGCAGATTTATCTTTAGTTTCTATAATCCATTCTTCTATCCGTACTTCTTTTGCCTTTTTTTGGATATGTATTATCCTGTATCATTGTCAAGGAGTTCTCTTTTTTGTGTTTTCATGATCTGTAGTTTCATCCTCTCTTTATTTTCTCTCATGTTCTCTGTACCACTACTATGTCTCCCAATAGGATCTTAACATTCATTATTCCTGAACCAGTACCTCACTTTCAACTGACTTCTACACTAAGGAGTTCCTCTTTTACTATTAAAGCAAAACCAAAAGTTGCAATACTTTTTTTTTCCTCCACTTTCATGCTTTAGAGTATATTTCCACTAACAGGTTAGATAGTATCTATCTAGCATCTAGGTAGATTTTCATTGTACCTGCAAAACTGGAAAAATATCCATGATTAAAAAAATCTCAGAGTTCCATACAGTAAGTCCAACATAGAAGAGAAAATTTCCTTCAGAAAGCTAAGAGTTAGTAAAAAAAATAAAGGTGTACATACAGAGTACTGGGAAATTCTGTTTCTTTGAATTGCAATATCTATCATACCTACTTAAGAAATAAAATATATGTGAGCATGGTCCAAAAGCAGTCATTATTCTGGGGCTGTTTCTCTGTGCTGCTTTAACATTTTAAATGGCATCAGAGAAGTCTTGACCAAAATGAAATAAATGAGATTTACCATTGGCTTCAGTATAAAGCAGGATATGCCATGATGCAAATAGCATAAATGAATTAAAAGCTTGTATATAGTATATCCCCCAATAATTCTAAACCACCATCTAAGAAAGTCTTTATGGCTTAGCAGGTGTACTACTAATACAAAGTGCATCCACAATGGAAGGAGCGAGGCGGGGGGCGGTAAAAATGGCATCAAAATACTGCTAATGGATTGATTTAAGATCTTAAAGCAGTGTAAAGAGCAGGCTCTGAATTCCCGTTAAAATTACCAAGGTTTCTTTAAAATGTTCCGTTATTTTAACAGGTCAGGAAAGAAACAGAAGCTAGTACTAGATAATTAAAACCATGTGGTTGACATAATATGTCCTTTCCTCTAAAGATTACTTCTTTCACCTGGTCCTCGTCAAAGAGCACTCCATGCTGCATCTTTATCCGCTTCATTAAATCTCCACCGTCACAGTATTCCATCACAATATACAGCTTGCTCTTTTCTGAAAAGAAAAGTATGATTTTTCCTCTATTCCTTTATTACTCATCAATACAGCAATAAATACTTTTTATTTATATGGTCCTTCTTTCAAAAGGGAGTAGTTAATACTCCTCCATTTCAAAGAGTAACTAATTAAAAATGGATCCTGCCAGTGAAACCTGATACAAAACTAAGACAGGAAAATATATTTAAATGGAGATTCACCAAAATATTAAATGCATGAGAAAACCCCCAAGAGACCACACAGATGACAGATGTTCTTACAGGCAATGCTTAGAAGAATGCTTCAGAGTTGGGATTGCTCCCCAATAATAACTAAGTATCCAGTTAGCCGTAGGGAAAGGTCAAAAGCAGATAGTGTCCCAACAGGAGAAATAAAGAGCTACTTAATACGGAAGCTCACCCTATTCTTACCTCTCTGGGGTGCAGAAGACTACCAAATTTACACGTCCCTTAAAACATTTACAGTCATGATCACAGAAAACAATTTGAACACAAGCTGTGACTATAGCATTTGTTACATAAGGCAATACTTATGACAGATGTTGGCAGGGAAAATAAATATAGGGAATTAGCTTTCATGGAGAACAGTCGTCCTTCTATCTCTTTCGGTCCTGAAGAATTCCATATCCTTAAGTGACACCTCAAAATGTAGCCCAAGACAAAAGGCCAACAGGACCTATTCTTGCTGTTCTCAAAAGCTCTCTTCTTCTATGGAAACTCCTAGAAAAGTCTCATTACTCTGGACTCCTTGATCTTCAGATCAAGACTAAAGTTCAACTTGAGCAAAGCAGACACCCCAGGATCTAGCATTCATGCTGCAGTACCTTAGGTCCCACCCACACAAAAGAGGGCAAGTGATGATGGAATTTGATACCTCACATTCATTTTTAGGAGTTGCGTCCTACCCTCACTGGTAAGTAAGGGGTTGGGGACAGGCTTAAGCTTGAGCCATACTATCAAGATAGGTTTGCTTGCCTTCCAATCCTATAATCACAAATAAACCAAAAAAGTTAAAGGTAAACCTTGCAATGAAGCATAGAAGGCTACGATATTTGCATGCTTCATCTTGGCCAGAAGAATGACTTCTTTCTGAGAGGCTTCTTTGTCTTTCACAGGCATCTACAAAAAATTAAGCAACTATACGCTAGCAATGATATATTTAACTCTTTTCAAAAATAGTGACATTGTTATCAAACCATTCCCACAAATACAAAAAGACCGTGTACCAACGTGATGCAGGGAAATTATAAAATATGATATACATATATAGAATGCAAAATATCAATTTGCAGTGTATGCTTGGAAATAAATTGGAACATTACCAAAGTCAAACAACATTATGACATTTTACAAACAGGCAAATGTATACCTTTAAACTTTTTACACAAATGCTATTGATAACCTGGCTGATGAATAGGGGTAAACTCTAAAGTTAGACTTCTTCTAAGTATATGAAGAATAAGGATCTAGATGATTCTATATTCTTAAGAAGGGTGATCTTGAAAGAATAAAGAAAAAAAGTCCTTTGTTTTATTAGTGTTATGAGTTCTTGCAATGTTTCAGACAAACTCTTTGCCCTGTTACATTAAATGGAAAATTTTTATTTGGTTTGTTGTGATCACACTTTCATCAATATTGCTTCTTATAAATTCATGTATCTGAGTATCCATCCATCAAAACATCCTCTTGTATTTATAAAAAGTTTCTGTCATGGTTTAACTCCAGACAGTAACTGAGCACCACGCAGCCCTTCGCTCACCCCTTCCCCTGCAAGGGGATGGAGAGGAGGATGAAAAAAATCCCACAGCTCGTGGGTTGAGATAAAAACAATTTAATAGCAATAATAATAATCATAATAATGATAATAATAACAACAATAAAGTGATGCACAAATGCAATTGCTCACCACATGCAGAAGAAAAAAAACACAACCCAATGTCGAGCCTGTTTCGGAGCAGGGATCCCACCTCCCGGTTCGCCTCCCCAGTTCTCTCCGGAGCATGACGCTCTGTGGCAGGGAATGTCCCTCTGGCCAGGCTGGGTCAGCCGTCTTGGCTGTGCTCTCCCAGCGCCTCCTGCACCTGCAGGGCCTGGGAGGCCGGGAAGTCCTTGGCTGAGCGTAGAGGTTACAGCTGCCCAGCAACAACTAAAACATCTGTGTGTTATCAACATTATTCTCATCCTAAATCCAACCCACAGCACTATACCCGCTACGAGAAAGAAAATTAACTATCAGCCAAAAGGAGGACAGATTCTTACCCTCATTCTTAAGAAGTAATTTTGAAATGTAATCCTCCAAGATTCAAAAATCAGAAAGTGAATGAAATGCACTCTACCACATAACAAAAATCTTAGGACTTCAAAGTAGTAATTTTCTGTATCTAGCTCCTGATTTTTAAACAAGTGAGATCCACCATATTTTATTAACTTCCATTTTTCTGTTTTGTGTGAATCAAAATCTAAGATTAGAAATGCATGGGTTTTAATGGTCATGAGCATACAGAGAAACTGTTCTCTTATTTAGTCATTACCAGTATCTGTTTAACATCTTTGTCAGTGATATGGACAGTAGGATCAAGTGCAACCTCAGCAAGTTTGCCGATGACACCAAGCTGTGTGGTGCGGTCAACACACTGGAGGGAAGGGATGCCATCCAGAGGGACCTTGACAGGCTTGAGAGGTGGGCCTGTGCAAACTGCATAAAGTTCAACAAGGCCAAGTGCAAGGTCCTACACATGGGTTGGCGCAATCCCAAGCACAGCGACAGGCTGGGTGGAGGATGGATTGAGAGCAGCCCTGAGAAGAAGGACCTGGGAGTGCTGGTTGAAGAAAAGCTCAACAAGAGCTGGCAGTGTGCGCTGGCAGGCCAAAAAGCCAACTGTGTCCTGGGCTGCATCAAAAGAAGCGCGGCCAGCAGGACAAGGGAGGTGATTCTGGTACTCTACTCTGCTCTCATGAGACCCCACCTGGGGTACTGCGTCCAGCTCTGGGGTCCCCAGTACAGGAAAGACATGGAGCTGCTGGAGCAAGTCCAGAGGAGGGCCACAAAGCTGATCAGAGGGCTGGAGCACCTCTCCTACAAGGACAGGCTGAGGGAGTTGGGGTTGCTCAGCCTGGAGAAGAGGAAGCTCCAGGGAGACTTAATTGTGACCTTCCAGTACCTGAAGGGGCCTACGGGAAAGATGGAGAGGGGCTGTTTATCAGGGAGTATAGTGAGAGGACAAGGGGCAATGGGTTTAAACTAAAAGAGGGGAGGTTTAGATTAGATGTTAGGAAGAAATTCTTTACTGGGAGGGTGATGAGGCACTGGAACAGGTTGCCCAGAGAAGCTGTGGCTGCCCCATCCCTGGAAGTGTTCAAGGCCAGGTTGGATGGGGCTTTGGGCAACCTGGTCTAGTGTAGGATGTCCCTGCCCATGGCAGGGGGCTTGGAACTATATGATCTTTGAGGTCCCTTTCAACCCAAACCATTCTATCATTCTATGAATTTTTCTGGGTTTGAATCTGGAAGTTATACAGCTCTTTCTAGAACTGATGTATAAAAATTCATTCTTCTATTATAATTGTCTAATATATTAGAAATACCCTATTGTGGCCCAGAATAGCAAAGGACCTGTCAAAAGCATGTAGGCACTTGTTGAAATTGACTGTTGAAACCCCTGTATTGAAATCACAGGCAGTTTAATCGCCTGTCTTTCTGGAACTAGCTATAGGAGTGGTATTCCTCCCATACCTGACCTAGTCTGCAGTCAACAGAAAAAAAAGGGAGTGCTTTTATGGCCTGGTTCATCTCATTCTAAAACAGAAGTCTAAAATGCATATGATCTGCAGCTTCCTAAACATACGTATTTCTCTTGTTCTCCTTGAAAGGGAGCATAGCCAAGCAGCTCAGATGCTGACAGCTACAGAATGGAAACTTAAAATTAGAGGAGATGAATCAAACTGCCATAAACATAAATGGAAATTTGAAAGACTCTGTTGTGAATTACTCATGTCTGGAAATATGGATGTGGGGAAAAAAAAAACAAATAAAAAAAGCATAGAGGAATGTATCACAAAATTGTGATTTGTTATTTTAGTGGCAATAGTTTCACTGTAGTTGAATCATCTATTATAAAACTGAATTAGGCAGTGGCAAGCATTGTAGGTAGAAGTTTTGACGAGAACAAAAATGCAGTAAAAAGTAACAGTTAATATAAAAGTATGTATTTCATCTATGCTAGTAAAGTCGCTAAATTAGCAAAGAGTACAATCTTCAGAAAGTGTAACCCTATATAATTGAGATAGAACTACAAAGGAGATAAAACATAACCCAAGTTCATACCCTAGCTAAACACAATGAGCACAATCAGGTAAATAACTACGGTTATCATACAGGTTTTGTTGTTTTACCTTAGTTAAACTGATCTCTTTGATAACACACTGCTCATTATCCACCTTTCCTTTTGCCAAGAATATTTTGCCAAAAGATCCTTCTCCAATTTTCTTAATGATTTCGTATTTATCCATGATGTCTTCGTATCAAAGCAGTGTCTAAATAAAAAAATGTCCTCAAATTAGGATTGCGCGGAGTCAGTGCCGTAACGTCCAAGTTTGTACTACAAGCCCAATACAACACTACCTTTTAGGACTGTCACTTTTATCACATTTTATCACATTTCTATTACTGCTGCTGATTCTTCCCCAAAATGCCATCTCCTGGAAGCCGGCAGATTATTGCAGATCTGAACTTTCACCAAGCAGCAAGTTTACGAGTGGCTCATAAAGAAAAGCTTGAAGCTTAGTCCTAGTACATCCTAAAGTTAAAACACGATACGGCAGTAGAAAGCAGTCTGCAAGATTATAATACGATTTTGGGAAGTCTGATTCATTATATCCTGAAGTTAAAACTTCCTCTTTTAATGGGCAAAAAAATGTATTTCACATTGATTTAGTTTATGCTAATGTGATCTGATGCTGGCAGCAGAAAGAAAAGCCAGGGCGCTTCGCAGGAGACCACAGAGGAGTGCACCTCAGGCACTGGCCATCGTGTGGAAACCTCTGGCAGAACAAGGCCGCTGGGTACTCACTGTACCCACACACAAACTTACAGGGCTAACTATGAGCGCACACTGTAAAACTGATTGTGTTAGTTGGCCGGAGTTGTAGCAAGGGATTACTAAGACACTAGACCTTTCCTGTCAGGAGGGACACAGGAGCCCCGAAACAGGCGTCCTCAGGAGCCCGGGCGAGCGCCACACCGAGAGGTTCCTGAGGACCACCTCCACAGCGCAGGCAGGCTGACCATCAGGCATTTATAATTAGCCGTTTGGGTCAAAGCCAGCTCCTGTCCTAGTTCCAGGTGAGAAGCTGCCGCTCGGGACTTGCCCCGTCTCACCCACAGCCGTGACAAGCTGCCCCGAGAAGGTTGCGCTGCCCGCCGGG
>VWZZ01006099.1:0-22045 GCA_013399095.1 Psophia crepitans
GGGGGAGCCTTGCGAGGGGCTGGGCCGCAGCCCTCCACCTGCAGGAGGAAGAAACCGGCTACGTTGTGGCCGGAGGGCGGTAGGCTCCGGCGGAGCGGGGCGGGGCGAGTCCGGGCCCGACTTGGGCCGCGGCCGAGTCCGGTCCGCCGCGACCTCCGCCNGCACCGAAGTAGCTGCTGCGGCTGGGTTGGAGCAGCGATCTGAGGGTTTCCCCGGGGAGCAGTTCTTTGGGCAGACGGGGTTTGGTTTGGTCACACCCCCCCAAGTCGTGGTTAGGTTTCGTGCCTGCCCCTCTGCAGGCTGCCCCTGGAGCTGAGGTGTGGGCGGGGAGTAATCCCACCTGAGGTTGGTCAGTGAGACCACGGGCTCCATGGTCTGTTTTAAAGGAAGCAGAGTTTGATATGCTTCAGGTATGTCTGACTACCTGTCTGCCCAGCCCTAAAACTGTGTCGACTAGTGTTAACCAAGTTAAGCAGAGAGCTTGTAGTGCGGAAAGACGGGCTTTCCGCAGCCTTGGCGAAGGAGATGGTTGGTTGAGCAACGGGGAGACCTCTCCAGGGCTGGATGAAGGCTGGTGCAAGGGCTCTCCCCAGGCTCTGTGGGGACTGGCACTGATCCCCCAGCCTCTGGAGAAGCCTTGCACAGAGCGCTGTGGCACTGTGGGGAGTGCAGGAGTCTTGCTCCCTCTGTCACTGCCCTTGCTCCACAAACTGCCCCCGGGTTTTTTTTGCACATGTTTTGTGCTGTTGGTAGTTTTCTGCTTTTTCTTATTGTAATTTTTATTAAATACTGCTTTTCACTTAGGAGACCCTAAAGCTCTGATTCTTCAAATAATTCTAATTCAAAGGCTGAATGAAACCTTTGGTTTGTGATTGTTCACCAGTTCAGGCCTTTTGGCTGTAAGCATTATTTTTTTTTGTGATCTCCCTTCCGTGCTCTACCAAATACTTCCTGTAGGACTTTAAGTAAGTCACATCATTTTATAATACGAAGATAGGAGCAGCTCTCTGGCAGAGCTATGGTAAATCTTACATGCAATATTTGTAAAACAAACCAGCATAGATACAAACAAAACGCTGTTTTCTGACAATATTTGATCTGGTTTTCTCAGAGTTATGTTCCGGGGTTTCAGCAGATTTTTTTTTTAACGTGGACTCTGTTTACTAATAAATTACTTTCCTGGGAAGCTAGCTTTGGATTCAAGCCTTACTATTGAGTGTAGTGCTCTGATAGTGGTGCACAGATTCAGGATCAGCGGTTCGATTGTTGTTGTTCTAAAAAGACTCCAAAACATTCTAATGTAGTTGATGAATGGTTTTTTTTTTTCATTCCTGTAGGCTCCTATCCATAGGCATGGGTGGCTATAAAGCTGCTTCAGGGCCTTCTAGCAGTGTGTGCAGTCAGATGATTAAGGTCCTGTGGTAACAGCTTCAAATGGAAAGTAATAAACTCGTGATATCACCCAGCTTGTTGTCCTTCCCTCAGAGCGTCACAGCCTTGGTCAGGATGTTTCTAGAATTTAATCGTGTCAGAGTAGAAGTGCTCATGTTAGCAAACCATGTGACAAGGGGAGAGAAGCAAGGATGTTACCTCTATGCAATTACTTACTTTAAGTCGGAGTTGTTGGGTTTTTTCCCAGGCTCTTTCCATGAGGAAGGCTGTCTTGACCGCATCCGTCTAGATTTTTTTTTCCTTATTGGCTGCCGGAGATGGTGTTCGTTGATGCTGAAGTGTGTTTGGGAAGGTTGCAACAGTATCCACAGGTTACTGTGGTCTTGCAGAACTGAGATTAGAGTCCAGCTCAGGAGAGAGAAACGCGGTTCAGACATTCAGTTTCTGGCCTGTTTCATTCCTTCACTTTCAATTTGTTTTTATATGTGTCTAAATTTACCAACAGGATTTTTGTTGCTTTGCTTCATTCGTGGAAAAGTGAATGCTTTCAGACCCTTTCCCCATAACGTAGCGGTCACAGTGTATGTTGTTGTTAGAAGGTCTCCAGCAATAAGACTGTTTATGCAGTAAGGACTGTTTCTGGAACTCTTTTGTCATTGCTAGGTAGGGAAGGCATGGAGCCGGTTGAGAATAAATAGTGCTCTGTCAGTGATTTATGATTTCTCACCATAATGTGGATGAGAGACCACCCTCACACCACACGGCGGAGCTCCAAGCCTTGCTCTGGAGTAGACCAGTTGGAATAGTGACGATACTGGTCACTGTCATGAGGAAGCACAAGATAGAAACTGTCCCTGTCTTTTCTAGGTGGGATGCAAAAAGAGATCATTGACCTATTTTTCCTTCAAGATCCTAAATCTGTGTGCACTGGTAGGTGGGTAGATGTGTGCCTGCATGTTGCAGCCTGTGACGGAGGTGCGTTTGTAAGTGTGTAGGGTTCTTGCAGAGGCAGGTTTTTGTTGGGGGACATCCCTTTTAGTAGGGTACCTTTTCTTCAGAGCCTCACGTGTGCAGCAGCTGCAGTGCGCTGCAGTGGCAGCTCTCTCCTGCTCTGGGACCATGGGTTTGTGCTTACACATTGGGTCACTCAGCTGCATTTAGCATAGGGGACTCTGGACCAGCGGAGAGGTAAAGCTACTGGCCTGCATGTTTGTGGGTTGCAGGAGTTGTAGTGTGGAGGGCGGAGCAGAGATGCCCGATGGCCGATGTATCAGACTTGAGGAGGGTGAGTCATGTCAGTCCAGAAAAAGTGCATTCCTTGTGCCACCTGAGCTGCTTCCATAGACTGTCTACATGTGCTCTCTAGTACAGTGTCGGGATTTGGGTACTGAACAAGACTGCCATTTTTCCATTCTCAAAGTGTAGCTGCTTCGTTTCATGGCTCCAAATGAAATCCCGGTACCCTTCCCAAGCAGAGTGCTTGAAAGATACAGAGCACGGGGAAAGAGGACAGAGAAAATAAAATCTTTGATAATTAATACTGTTCTGAAGCAATTTTGTCTTACTGCTAGTGTCGTGTACCTCCAGTGCATGTGCCTCTCAATGTGAACAGAAATAGGAGCTGATGATTTCAATTTTCTTTTTGTCATCTAAAAATACACCCGCAGACACGTTTTGCTCTATATTTTGTAGGTGGTACTGGCAGAAGGAAAAGAGAGTGCCCTATGTGAAATTTATGGAGGCAAATTATCCACCTGGGTTCAGTTACGAAGATTTTGGGCCTCTGTTTACAGCAGAATTCTTTGATCCGAACCAGTGGGCAGATATTCTGAAGGCTTCAGGTGCAAAATATGTTGTCTTAACTTCAAAACATCATGAAGGTAAGTGGACAGTTGGTGAACATTAGTAAGTGTTACGTTTCTGTCAACAGAAGAAAAATCCAGATGACTTTCCTGCCTGCTAAGAGAGATCATAGAATCATAGAATGGTTTGGGTTGGAAGGGACCACAGGGATCATCTAGTTCCAACGCCCCTGCCATGGGCAGGGACACCCTACACTAGACTAGAGAAAACCAGGCAACCTTACCTGCCCCAGCCCAGACAAAGTAGAAACAAAGCACCCAAGAAATGTGTGTGCATTTCCCTGACTCTTACACAAAACCTATGGCCGTGAAGCTTGCACAGGAGGAAAAATAGATTGTGCCATTGTTCTCTTGCTGTAGGCAAGACAGCCTGAAACAGTGGCATCAGCTGAGCCTCCTGCAGTAGCCATAGTTTATTTTTTATTGTTGTGCAGTTTATTGCTCAAGGAACTACAAAAGTGAATTCTGCACTCTTTAACAGATGGAGTGCTGCTGTGTACAGGCAGTCAACAAGCTCCGTAGGTTTCTCCAAGGAATTTAGGAGTCTGTTCCAGGAGTCAGCTTCAGAGTTAGAAATGTGCATGAGGTACAGCCTTTCCTGATGCAGCGCATAAAGCCAGAACCTTGAACCAGGTCCGTAACTTTACAGGCACAGTTGATTTTTGGCACTGTAATTATAAGATGCTTTGCAGAGAAAAGTAAAGGAAAAGAAAGTGGTTGGAAGGAAATAGGGTAGCAAAGCAAATGTAAAATACAGAGATAAGAACATTGGTCTTTGGGGAGATGGGGATTCAAGACTGGTGACTTGTAGCTTGTGGATATTTATCTCGGCTCTTACATACACAAAATCTTGATTATGATGATGCCTGTGGCATAATTCCCAGTGACTTCAAAAGAATGATGATTCATTTAGTCTGCCCTGTAGCCTTGGGCATGAATTTTGTCTGTATAGTCGATACAATTACATGCATCCAATATTCACAAAAATATTGCAAGGTTTGTTAGGCAATGAGTATAAAGCAGTTTGAAGATGAGAGTGGAGCTCCTCTGGCAGTGGTCGAAGTCTGCAGTGCAGTAGTACTTCTAAGTGCTTCTGCTGGATGTCTGAAACGTTAAATCCTTCCTGATATTTAACACATGGTAGTTTTTGCATTCTGCTTATATGCATGTACCGAGTGGTTGATTGAGCTCTTATAAACCTCAAGACAAAGTAAACATCTTCAAAGTAAGAACTAAACAGAAGGGAGGAGAATAGTCTTTGAATGCCAGTGATAGCTTGTGCATTCTGCAACTGAGAAAGCATTTTATCTTCTAGTTGTTGAATGTGTATTCACAGGTCACATTTGATACATTCAGCAAAAACGTAGATGCCTCGAAAGTTGCTGTAGTTTTGGTTAATTTACTTGGGACATATGAATGGAGTGAATAATTAAACAGAAGGAATAATTATCCTAAGTGGTACAGAACTGGGAAAATATAAATGCGTATGTGTATGTATAAAAACATACATAAATGTGTCTGGCATGGTCTTGTGATGTTGTGACTGCTGTCATTGTGCATAAACAGTTTATAGGCATACTTTATACCATGATAACAATAATATTACATATATGATTTTTATTATGTTATTTTTTGCAACACACTTGCAGACTTCTTTGCAGAAAGAGGAACTGTAGCTTCCCCTTTTCTGCCTCCCTTTCTTAACCTTTGAATTTTTTCTTTTCAGGCTTTACTTTGTGGGGGTCCAAATATTCCTGGGCCTGGAATGCTGTTGATGTGGGACCGAAACGAGATCTTGTAGCCGAACTGGCAACATCTGTTAGAAACAGGACTGACTTGCATTTTGGGTTATATCATTCCCTGTTCGAATGGTTTAATCCTCTCTTCATTGAGGATGCCACCAATGCCTTTAAGACAAGAAAGTTTCCAACGAGTAAGTCATTGCCAGAACTCTATGAAATTGTGACCAAGTACCAACCAGAAATAATTTGGTCTGATGGGAATGGAAATGCACCAGATACTTACTGGAACAGCACTGGTTTCTTGGCTTGGCTGTATAATGACAGGTACATACTGATGCTGGTTTAGCTCCTTATCTGAAAGTCTGCTCTGTGTCTTTTGTCTTGTTTTCTGTGTGTTTTGTGGAACCTGTTACCTGTACTTACAAAGACTTAACTAAATCTTAATTTTCCTGAAATACAGAATCAAGGTCTTCCCTAGAACTATCAAAGCTTGCTTTACAAAAAGATTTTTTCATATTTTTTAACCACATTTGCAAATTAGTCAGTTAAGGTGGTATTGGCTCTTCTACCTAATCATATTCTTTCCTAAGTATTGTCTGCTGCACAGACAAACAGGATAGCAGGATAATTTGAGAATATGGGTACATTGTTGTCAGTGCAGACTGAACATCTGGCAGTGGCTGGGAAGTGGAGGCTGATTTCTGGCAGACCTCCTGTGAAAGTCGAGTGTATTGCCCTACGAATTGATGATCTGGTCCTTTTACTAGCAAAGGATGAGAATAGGATTCCTGAAATTGCACTTAATCTAATTGGAATAAATTAATAGTACAGAAGTCATCCTAAATGTTAGTTTCTGGGCAGGGTGTGTGGGGGAAGGGATTACACTGGCTCTGACTGCATTTTATAGAATAAAACCCATAAAATTTCTCTGTGCCCAGTCCAGTCCGGGACACAGTTGTGACCAATGACCGCTGGGGAGTTGGCAGCATCTGTACGCATGGCGGCTTCTACACTTGTAGTGACCGGTATAACCCCGGGCACCTCCTGCCCCACAAGTGGGAGAACTGTATGACTATTGACAAGAGATCCTGGGGGTACAGGAGGAACGCACAGCTTGACGACTACCTCACAATCGAGGACTTGGTGAAGGTACAGTGGGACAAAGGAGTTGCGTGCAACTTCTGATTCTCCCTCCTGATTATTATATTATGCTATATAACCTTTCAATTCTGTACCCATTTTTAGAAAAAATATGATCTTAATTGAATAATGAATGGGTGAAAGAAATAATTTTGTTCATTTGCACCTAACACTGGCAGGATGGACTATCCAGGTAGTTCTCACTAATTTTGTAGACATGACCAAGAGAAAAATTATCTAGTAAAAAAAATCAGTTTCTTAGAAGCTGTTTCCCCTGTGAGTACCTGGCTAAGGACTGATCTGGATAGACTTGTAATTATCTTTTCTACTAAATTTTTCTAGTAACTGCACCTCTAAGTTGATGAGAAGCTAACTGCTGCTGTTTATGAACTCCTGATTGAAAGCTATGTCTTTTTGCCCTTCTAGCTAGAAACAGTTTATAAGTCTTAAGAGTCTTTTTACCTTGTAGAGACAAACTTCCCTTTATCTCACTTCATTTAAAGGAAAAAACCCAACACCGTTATCACAGACATACAGATAAACACTGGCAGATGCAGACAGCGGGTGTTAATAGAACATTGATTCCCTTTGCTTGTCTCCGGTATTAAAAAAAGAATTGAAGCTTAGGAAAACGGAATGAAAGGAAGACTGATCGATCTTTCAGATAAATGCATTTAATTGCAAAATTCAGCTAGTGAGGGAAAGATTGATTGTTATTGTTGCTTAATCCAAATCTGTTCCTCATACTCTCCTTGCAAAAGATAATTTCAAATTGAAATAACCTCTTTGCAGAGGCACAAGATTTAAATTCATTTGGTAGCTTGTTTCCAGCTGTCTGTTCCTCAGACTTGTGCGTCTCAGTCCATGATCTCTGGAGGGCAGTGTGGATTCGAACACAAGTATTTATGGACTCTGTAGAAGGCTTCCTCATGTTCTACAGATGTTTCCATAAAATAGAGAGAGCATCAAACAGAGAAAGCAGAAGGAAGCTGCTTCTCTCGGCCTCAGTAGAAATGAAGTCTATCATCTGTTCATTCTGTCGGTAAAACCCTTGTGAAATTCCTGCAGAAGTCAAAATGTTAAAAACTTGTAGGATCCAATTCTAATGTAGATTGTCAGACATAATGATGTGAAAATGTATTTGAGCTGTTTCTGCCATAAAAATTGTCAGCAGAGCTTTTTTTTATGGGAGCTTAAATTTTGTATTGACTGTTGGGATGACCCCCAAAGTCTAAACACGCACCAGAGTAACATAACTCATTTTGTTCATCGTTCTGAAGCAGTGTGCCTGGCTTTAGAAATAACTTCAAATGTATGATTTCATTAGCCATAACCATGTGTTCTCTGTGTGTGTTTAAAAACATTTCAGCAACTTGTAGAAACAGTGTCTTGTGGAGGGAATCTCTTGATGAATATTGGGCCCACTCGCGATGGTCGCATTGCTGTTGTGTTTGAGGAACGCCTGAGGCAGATGGGTGCCTGGCTGAAAGTCAACGGAGAAGCCATCTATGGAACGAAACCATGGAGAGCACAGAACGACACGGTCACACCAGAAGTGTGGTAAGGCTACAGAATCGGTGTAGGCTGTGCAAAGCAGCAGCCGTGTACGTGAAATTTTGGAATTCTTAATGACTGGATGCAATGGCAACTGCCAGCTTAGTTTATGTGTTGTGAAGACATTAAGCCCTTTGTCAGTTTAAGTAACTGCATATTAAAATGTGTATAAAACTGTAGGTAGGTGATGGATGTCAGAGACCATAGTTTTGGGATGATGCTGAGGCTGAAGGGAAGGTTGCAAGCATTCCCTTAATGATCTTGTGCTTCTTAGTGTAGCTGGCAACAGAAATTCTAACAAAAAATAAATCTGGAAACATAAAACTGCTATGAAGTGTTTATCTGTACAAAGGAATACTTGGTGTCGCTGTTTAGAAAGAAAGAAATGAGAAACCAGTCTAGCATATTCTGCATTTCTTTTTAAGGTAAAAAAGCTTGGGAAGGTAACAGCAATTTTTTGGTCATTAAATTCAGCCAGTTTCTGGACTCTCCTCTGCCGTTATGCCTCATAGCTGCTCTAATAACTTAATGATCCATCAGAGTATTGGTTTTGACCCTTTTTTCTGCCTCAGTGGGCCTTTTTACTCCTGTCCCCAGTAAGATTTGGCTATCTGGCTTTAGCCGTTAAACACTGAACTGTCAGCTCTTGAGTAAAATCACTTCCAAGAGCAATATGAAATTGTTACTAAATGAAGGAAGGAGGAAGGAATGTTTCAAGAGTACCCCATGAGATTTCCAAGGACATGTGTAGATAATGTCTGCTGAAATTGAATTTTTAAAAAAAACTTGCCATGTGAGGCAGAATCTTTATTGTTGCACATACTCTTGCTGATTTTTTCCAGTGGAATGTCTGTGTTTGTGTATAGATGTGAATTACCATTTTTCTGAATATAACCCACAATTATCTGTTAATGATTCCCTCTGCCCTGCAAGTATGTCCTTCCTACATGGCTGAGCAGCAAGGAGTTATTATATTCTTGCTACAGATACTACAGATGTTTACCTCTAATTTGTTCTTTAATAGTCTCTATTGCCTCTACTTTGTTGGAACAGCTTTTCAAGGAACAGTACTTATAAAGGGTATAAATTGTCTGAAAACCAGTTACGTGTGTGAAAATGTAGTTAATACTGACTTTTCCAATCTGGTTTTGCAGTCTTGGAAGCACTGTATGTATCACTTCAGAAAATTTACCAGGAAGAACTGACATGCGTTTCTGTTCCCCGTTTCCAACCAGGTACACCTCCAGCCCTGAAGGAGGCAAAGTCAATGCTATCTTCCTGAACTGGCCAGTCTCTGGGACTCTGCAACTTGGTGAGCCACAGGCTAAGCTTGGAGAAACGCAGGTAAGAGGGACACACCCCACACACATCCCCGCTCCCCCTTTCCCCTTTAGAACAGCGAAGCTTTTAACACACAGCGCAAGAAATGAGCGTACCCTGAAGGAAGACACCTCTAGGATTTGTCAGTGTTTATTTTAGTTTCTGGCATCTTGGGGAATGCATAGCTCTTAGGACAGAGTATGTTGGGAGAGAACCAGCAAAATATTTTTGTTCTGGGACCTCCTTGTCATAGTCCTTCCAGTGGGATGTTTCTTCTCCAACAAACAAAGTTAAACTGAATTGTTGCTGGGATATGTTTTAACTTGCAAACTAAGGATTGTAATATGAGGCCAAGGAGCAGGAAAAACAACTACCACCCTTCTTGTTTCCTAAGACTCTAACTCAGCGTGACCTCTCTTTATAAATATCCATCCTCGTGACTTTGGTGATACTATACTTGTAATGGGGCAGCAGCTTCAAGCCAAAGCCTTGCACAAAGGGAAATCACCTGGAGTTTTCCTTGCCCAGGGATGTTAAAGAGTAAGTCAGTGTGACCCTAGGTGTGTGTCCTGGAGCAAGCAGTGGTCAGAAGTGGAGGACAGTGATGCCCCACCTACACTGGCAGGTACTGTAACCCAAGGGAAGCAGATTTACAGAGCAGAACAGCTGGTGCTCAGGACTTGATACCAGTGCTGTGCATTTAAGGTGGGGATGGAGTCACTTTGGCTTAGCTCCATCTTGGTTTCATGCAGTGGACGTCCATTAGCTGCTGAACTGTACTAAGTGTGTTTCTGGATTGTCTCTTCTGAGCTAGTTCCACATGAAAATAATCTAATTAGTGCCAAGACAGCTCTGTGATAAGGAGGAAAGAGCAGTTTCAGAAATGAAGTAGATGCATCTTGATTTTGTTTGTTTGCTTGAGACTGCAAGTTCTACCGTGGGAAACGGGCATTTCAGAAATGAGTGATACAGAGCTGTGTACTGTGGTTACCTGGATCCCTGCTTCGACCCAGATGCTTCTGCAAAGTGTTCATGTACCTTTTACAGACCTCCGTCCTTCTCAAATCCCAGAGTCACTAGCTTTTTTACTTACTTATCTCCTTTGCAAGTATTATTCTACTGCCTTTCACCATTGTTTTATCACTTATTTGGTTGACAAGGGGCATTTCAGGATAATGGGATAGTAAAGTAGCTACAGAACAAGATTAACTCAATTTTGCAATTATGTGCACTTTGAAAAGGCACTGCTCTAACTATGGTCTGTGTATGTTTCTGTTTCAGGTGAAGCTGATTGGCTACAAGGAACCGCTGAAATGGGTTGCACTGGGGGAAAAGGGAATCGTAATAGCTTTACCTCAGTTAACTCCTAAGCAATTGCCGTGTCAGTGGGGCTGGACTCTGCAGCTGACTGATGTAAACTGAGCCATGCACTGCCGGAGCCTTGGCTAGTAGGCAATGCCCAGGTTTTGTCCACTTTTTCATCGCTGATTTCTAACTTCTGCTGGCTTGACTGACAAACAGCAGTAACTTCACCTTTTTATGAAAGGTGGGCTGTTGTTAAAGGATGGTGTGGAATGAACCTCAGCTGAAATCCAGCAGTAGGTAGTTGAATCTGCATACAATTTGTTTCTTTAAACTTGTGTCAAAATTGAGGATCTACCTTGACCTCTCCACTTTTTGTAAGTCAGTTTCTGGCCAAGTTATGTGAAGAATGGGAGCAGGGAACAAACACAGGCACTAGATTTTTAAAGCTCTGAGAAAGAAGAAAGCTGGCTCAAGCCAGCATTCAATAGCAACTGCACAGAAGTCAGTTGCGTGCCTTCTTTAGTGCAATAAATCCAACTTCCACAAAACTGTACAGTAAAAACTCAGTTTTAGAGAAAAGAATAAACTTCTTACAGATACTGGAAGAACAACCCTGTAAGGGTTAGGAATTTGTATGTACGTCTTCATTTCTCATCATAAACACTTTACATGTTTGTACTGTTTAATTCCATCCATTACTGGGATGCACCTGAAGTGGCAGGGTTGTTCTGCTGTTTTGTATAACTTTACACAGTTAAAGCTGGCTCTTGTTTACAGCTGTTGTTTTTACACAGTTACCAGGCTGCCTTCTGTAGACTGTTAAACAAAACATATACTTCAATACAGACTTTTTTAAAGAAGAGAAATAATCAAGAGTTGCTGGGGATCCTCAGCTTTGGCAGAGAGACAACATTTTAAGCAGAGGGTACATTGTATCCACCTTGAAAAATTCCCAAACTCATCATGTCTCAGTGTCAAGTTTGCAAAAAAAGGTTGAGGTATAGGACAACAAAAAACCCTATGAATTGTCTCAGTGTAGAGACCAAAGATTTATGTTTCCTGAGTGATGTTAATAAGTGCAAAAGTTAAGTTGAATTTATTCTTTCAGCTATGTCAAGATTTTAAGTGATAGGTCAAATGAGGTTACTGCCTTTCCTGCTCGTCATGTTAGTACACACACAAATTTTTACATTAAAATATTTTATTACAATACAGACAATTGGGCTCAAAATTAATACAAATTTAAGGTAAAATATTTACAAGGTCATGTGTACAGTGTAGCTGTTTGAACAGCATAAACGAGAACTTCTAAAAATTCACATTCCTTTAGTATCAATTAACAGAGCACCCCTCTTCAGCTTGTTCAAGAGGAATGTGCATCAGTGAGCGAAGCCATTCTGAAGAATGAGAGACTCTTTGGAATAACATTTGTAATTTTAAGGAAAATAGTTTTCCTTTGTTAAAAAGAAAAATTGAGGGGGAGAAGAAGAAAGAAGCCTCACTTCATTCTGCTACTCTGTGCTGTTCTTAGATCACTATCATTAGTTCTGGGAAAAAACTAACACACCCTGGGCAAACAAATGGGGTTTTTAGGAGCTTGCTGTAATACTGCCACCAGCTGCCTTTCTGATGCAATAAAAATAATCAGATGAATTATGGAAGAGTTTTACCACTTTTTTAATAGGAAAGTCTTTACATATAATGATTCTTTCAAGAAGAATATTTTTTAATGGGTGTTTGAAACAGAATTCTATTAGAACAAATATAGGCTCACTCCCACTTTTTTCAGAATGTTCTTTCTCCTGGTCTACCACTCCTACACCATTATAAAATTAACCTAAGTCTCATCAGTAGTCACAAGGGATTTGTTATAAATACACAATCTATTCTTATAAATGTGCAGGTCACTTCTCTAGTTGCTGAGGGGTACTAAAAGCTTCATAAACATTAGCAGCAAAGTCTTTCACTTGCTCCATCATCAACAGGTCCTGGAAGAAATTGAAAGAATAAGTTTGCTTAATGAAACACATCCACCATGATTCTGGTTTTGCTGCAGTACATAATTCCCCATGAGAAAAGCACCTGGCACTCCCACAGATGTCTTACTGAAATCTCTTGCTATAGAAAGGTTTGTAGGCAGAAGTAGAACCAAGGCGAGAAACCTTTTTGTGTTTCTTCACAGTTTAGCAAAGTGTTCTAGAAAAGTAGCATTTTTGGAAGATACAAATTTACAAAAGTTTAAGTTACACCAACTGTTTCTACTTTTAAGCCACTGAAATGAAACAATGAAGTATGTTAATAAAAAGAATTATACAACATTTGTTTCAAAACTTTATTTGGGTTATTTTAGACAAGCGTAATTCTTACCTGAACAAAGTGACTGGGCGTTTCACTGCATACTGAATGGATCTGTCCATTTATTATTGGAATTATCTTGGCTAAGGGAAGACTGACACTCGAAAGACTAGAAAAGAACAAAAAATATTGACCTAGACCTGCTCTGACATTAGTAAGGCCACTAAACTGTGATTACTACAATTCTAAATTACTACTTCAAAAGTCAGAGTTGAAAGACCACGAACTAAAATGTACAGATGTAGGGTTTTTCCCTAGCAAGTCTTTCAGTTAACAGAAAGAAGCACCAAAGCGAATTTCAGTTGGTGTCCCTTTTTACAGTGTCACACTTGCTTCTCATGCAAGAGAAACACGGTTTAGCCAGAGTCATCACGCGGATGTGTATGTACACAGTTGTGAAGTGCCGGTCTACAGTCTCACACTATCTTGAACTTTAAACCAGGCTTAGGACAGGCAGCCAAACTAGAGCCTTTGGAATATTTTAAGTGATGTAACTAGTGTATATTTAAATAAAAACATTAGTCTTTGAATAATAACTGGGTTTATGTATGTTTATTTTAATAACCAATGGCTCTCAATGTTTTCATGTTTTAGAAATCACATTTCAATGACTTGAACCCAGGTTTCAGATTTGTAACACACTGCACTGTTTAAAACCAAAGTTACCTTCAGAATAGAAGCTATTTTTAAACAGTCTTCTAGGAAGAAGCAGAAGATCCTGAATGCTAGTATCTTTTTTTTTAGCATACCAGCACAGACCCTAAAGCTCCATTGGTGCTTTGGCTCCGTTATTTGGCAAATCACGGTAATGCCCACCTGCCTTGAGAGCTACAGTGACTGACAGCCAGAGCCTGAAGCATAGACACCCATCTGCTAACTGTCGGGGAAGGCTCCTTACCCACAGAGGCAGGCTGCTGCTACAGCGTTCAGGCAAAGAGTGGAAGGTACAGGTCATCTGATTTCCACTTTCTGCAGCTAACAGTGGGAAAAGCACCTCACGTAAATTCTAGCCATTTCATGGGTGGGAAGAAACGTGTGATACTCCCACCTGTCTGCTTGACCAAAGTCAGGAGACTGTATTTATTCTTCAAAAGCAAGAAGCAGAATGATCTCCAGCATGAGAACTTCAAGTAGGCAAGCCAATTCATAGCGGTTTTTTGGAATTCCCTATGAACCCAAAGCATTATTCACACGAGAACTACAAGAGAAGAGAACATTTACCTATTTACAGAGCCATTCTGAGAGAGGTCCTGTTCAGTAGGTCTAAAGAACTCTGCCATATTGTCCAGCAGCCGACTGAATCCTCTATTTAAACACGTGCTCAAAACTGTACTGAAGTCTGGACTGAAAAAAAAAAAAGAGAGAGGCTTGATTCCTGGGATTTATTTTTTTCAAACTAAAACATGCTGCAAGTGTTCCTCCCAGGAGGGAAGCCGTATGACACAGACAAAAGGCCATTAGTGTGGGCACTTCAAGAAAGCTCCCCAGCAATCCAATCAACAACCTAAATTCCACCCTAAGATTACTAAACCCCAGATAAATCTAACGCATTCCTCACTTCCTTTTCTTACTAGGTAAAAACACAGAAGGGTTTTTAAAATGCCCCGGATCTCTAGCAGCTAAATTGTATGAATAGTTTGGCATTTGGCTCAGTTCCTTCACAGTCAATGTTTTATTACGGAAGCCTCACTTCAGTAGGTCTCTGGTAAGGATCCAGACAACCACTTTCAAAACCATGCATTAAATTCTGGTAAGCCAAAACTAGAGTTCATTTTACCAAAGCAAGTAAATCCAATAAAGTTACTCTCAATTTACCCTGCTTTAGCAGAAGAGATGTACTCCTCTGTTCCTGCGTAACTACAGAAAAGGTGAGGAAGAGGTAAGGGGGTCTGACTGGGGAGGACATCGTGGTCATCTCTTTAAGGCAGAATTGTTTCTTATAAGTTTCAGAGCTCTCAAATTTTCTAAGTCTCAACCTACAATTAGTGAATATAAAAATTTAATGCACCAGAGCGGTCACATTTTGCAAATGAAAGTTGACAGCTTTTTACGTGAGAGTAACTGTATCAACAATAGTTGTGAGGAGTTTAATATGAATACAGAATATTTCTCTATACCTTTCTAGCATATCTCTAGTTTCATTAAGTAATTTAATTGTAGCGATGTCTCTTTCTGTGAGTCCACAGGCCTAGAAAAAGCAAAGACAGACACTAGTAAGAAATCCACTGGCAACCTAAGAGTAGAAACAGAAGAGTTTTGTACCATGGAATTAAGTCAGAAAAGATTTATTGTTGTAAATCAGGTTCTTTATAATTTGTGTTCACATTTTCCTTTTAAATGGTCACTGTAGGTTTGGTTTTGTTGTTTTGGTTTTTACTAAAAACAGTATTAGCAAGAAATACCAGACTAATTGAGCCAAATATTCTTTCCACTTCTGACCTCCAAAGCTGAAAGAACCCTTCTGCCTATCAGCTGAAGTTAAAAGGATAAGTGCATGTAGTCGCGCACTGAAGCCAGAGTTTCTTCTTTATACGAGTGTAATACCAAGTTAACAATGAGTTTTCTCCAGCCTGTGGTGTGGAGACAAACACCTTTAGAAAATTCAGGAAATTAATGTTAAAACTGAGATTAGATACACCTTCCTCTTGACTCCTGTTCGTTTTCCAGCCCAAGGCAACAAAGGACTCCAGCCCCCCATCCCCACCTGGTGCATCAGCCAAGATGCACCTTTGCCGGTACACGAGTGCAGGGTAATACAATTTAGCTCAGGGCTGAGTTAAGCTGCATTGTACAGCATCCGTCACAGGCTAAAAGCAGCGACTGGGCTGTGTTTCTGAGCTCAAAGCTGACATTCTGAAGACAACACTTGCTTTCCATCAAATCTGAAGAAAGTAAACTTTACTTTGTCTCGATTAAAGAGATAAGGACACTTGACTTATGACAGAAGAGGGATCGCTGTTTATTAAAGATACAGATATCATGGCGCAACTAGAGGGCTATTATACACCCTGCCCTCCTCAAAGCAAACAAACAAAAAATGCAGCATGAAAAAAGGTAGAAGAAAAACTGAAACAAGTACCTGGGTAGCCAAGGGATTTTCTTCATCTGGCATCAGATAATGACATAAGGGTGAGTAAGATGCAGTCTGATCTGAATCTTTATGTTCCACTACTTTCCTAATATCTTTAAGTTTCTGTTCCAGCTCCAGAAGAGATAGGGTGTGCTTAAGGGAAATACTGGAAAGGAAAAAAGAGACAAGACTACAGTGTTGATTGCAAAATGAATAATGATACTTTGTCCTCCTACCGATAACATATTCGCAAGTAACAGGATCCCAAGCTGCTACGTTGGTTTGCACTGGCAGACATAGCCTGCTGTAAGAAAAACGTCATTTTGGAAAGCACCAGTACCCCTTTTTTTTTTTATTCTAATAAAACTCATTGTTTTGGGAATAGTTATCACAAAGATTAAAAGCTAACCACAGAGAAATACAGACTCTTACCTTCCAAAAACTTTATGCACAGCTTGTTTAACAATAGTTATTAACTCAGTCAGTCCTAGGAGGAGGAAAGTGTCAAAATTATTCTAATGATTTGCTCAAGTCTAGAAAAAAAGTTGAATTTTGTAAGTGTAGTTAGCTCATAATAAGCATCATACCATCTCCTAAAAGGTGCTGAATACTTGATAAATATTGCTGCTGAACTTCAGGGGGAGCTAGTGGTGTCTGTGGGGGAAAAAAAAAGAAAAACACAAAACAGTTCTGTGACATGTCAACAATACAGAACAACTAAAAAACACATTTAAAACCAGTTGCAACCAATTTCCTTCATCTTTGTAACACCCTGCAGCAGATGGATTCCCCCATTCTCACACAACTCTCTAGCTTCTGACCCTCTTCCAGCCAGCAACCCACGGATCTTTCCTAAGTCCTCTGGCATTCTTCAGTACTATACAGATCGCTCTTCCATCTTCAGCAGCACAGAAAAATATTTCACTTCTTACTCATATATAGGAAAGTCTCTTTAAAACTGCATTACAGGTAAAACTAGACCCTCCACCACCCTAAAAATTAAACCTAGTGTAATAGAGTATTTATGCTCAACCCTAACAAAAGCCTATCCTGTCTCAGAACTGAGACAGGATCCCAACTTGCTCCAGTGGAGTGCCTCAAAATTGGCCCCATCCACACATTTCTCTCTTGGAAAAGTAACAGAAAGGAAACATGTTTCGGGTCCAAAGTCACCTTGCCCTTCTAAAAAAGCTTTTTCAGGTTTTATAAAATAAGGCATGACCCCCATCGACCCTGGCCTCCCCAAGGAAAGCTGCTCTCAGACCTGCCTTGACATGCTGTTCCTTGACTCAGCAGGTGCTGTGGCAGGGGGGCAGCAGAGAACTGACCCAAGTTTGTATCCTTTATTTTCAGATAAGCCCTCCAACAATTTGCAGATCTCACTCCCTACAGTGTGTACTTGCTTACTGTGGCATCGATCTATTTTTATTGAGCAGTGATAGATCTACTACATAAACAAAATGAAGTCTTCAACCTTGCTTGGCCCCACCAACAGTCATTTAGGTAGATGGCCTTTTGCAGATACACAAAATAGTCAATACTTCTAAGAAAACATTTTTCTTCTTCAAATCTAGGAAAATTTAACTGGAGGAATTAATGTACATGCTAGGAAGACCTAGCATTTATATACATCTGCACACATGTCTTGGATCATTCACACAGTATTACTGTTTCATAAAAAAATAATGAAAGCAATGAAATTATTTTATGTTGGTGTTTAGACACAAAGTAACCTTTAAGCAATACAAATGCTGACAAAAGCTATTCTTCAATATTGCTAGTATTTCGTTAAGCAACAGTATTACCAAATCATCTAAATTTAGAGGGTATTAAAACACATCAATATATGTTATTTTCAGTAATGCTTCCGCACCACCCACTCTTATAAGAGCTCTTGGTTTTGTTCTAATACGCCCAAGCTATGCCCTTTTTCTCTCTCACTACAGAATCCTTTCACTTCCAAGCAGGTGGGAGTTCTACCTTTGAAACAAAACAAGAAACTTACTGTGCCATTTTTGCAGAGTGCAGCATTATCTAGGTAGATGTAACCGCCAATAATATTTAACTGGACTCGCAAAAGAACTACTAGCATACAGGTACTATATACAGCTACGATGCTTCTTGTGAAACCTTGAAGAGAGACAACAAAATAACTTCAAAGTCAAAGAAATAAGTGTGAGTCAAGGAGGGAGAGCGCTCTCCAAGACTCAAGTAGTGCAGATAGTTTTTAAATACAGTCACATTTCTCTCACTGGTTGTCAGAACACACGTATTCACAACACATACCCAAGACAGTCAAGAGTCTAATATGTGCTGGGGTTACATCTAAAGGGTCCCATTTAAAGTCCTATATTAATATCGCTTTGCACATTACACAAGTTATTTTTGGGGAAAAAAAAAGTAATATACAAGTTGCTCGAGAAAGAAAATGGATAATCATCTTTCTTCATTAGCCCTGGAAATACACACAGCATGTTAGCCCCCGTCATGCAATTAAGACACGGAAGACATAACAGCAGCTTCGGAAAAAAAGTTACCTAAGCAGGAGCAGCTAATATTGATAGAAAAAAAATTAAAATGAGCATCAGCTACCAGCCACTAGGCAACAGAGGACATGGGGAAGAAGTGACATGAATAAATATGGATGAATGTTGAGAAGCAAGGACACGGGAAGAAAGGAGTCGGATCAGAAGTAGGGTCTGTACAGGTCTTCTGAAAAGGAGAAACAAAACCAAAAGAAAGGAAAGACAAAACCAGGGAGGTGGTTAGGGATAACAAATGGTACCAAGGAATCAAAAGTCGTAAGAAAAGCTCAGCAGTATTCACTACATAATTACCCGACTTCACTATTCTTCCTTCCTTTCCACTGCTTCCGTCAGCCAATAAATAAAAAGATGAACCAAAGGGTTCACAACCACTGCTATGGTGGCCCTCTCAAACAGGCCTGAAAAGAGAGCGCTGGCCATGTAAGCGCTGGCCTACAGTTCCTATTGATGTTTTCTGAAAAACTAGTCTGATTTTTCCGTGATGGCACAGAAAGTTCTCACAAAGTTTTCATGAGTGAGGTAACATGAAGGTCAATAAAATTCTTCACCTTTGTCTCTGGGCTTCTAACTCCCCTCAGGGCTATGAAAAATTCCTTCATGAGCAGCTTTTGGGAGGGGGCAGGAGGAGGTTTGTCACGTAGTGTGTTACACTATCTTCACATCTACTGACAACACAACCTGGAGTGAAGTGTGCATTTTAAAGGGTGTGAAAGACATTTTAAATTTATGCTAAATATTATGCAGATAGAATCTTTCATTTCCACTTACTTATTATCTTTAAATCCTCCCATATTTCTAACTTGTTTGCTGGCCTGTAGGAAACATAAATGGAAATATTAAACATTAGAAAGTATATTTTCCTTGGAAATTAATAAATATGTTAAATGAAACAGCAGTGCTCTAAGGTGAGCTCATTTAGCTACTATAATTACTCAGATCAGATTCATGTCTACATTGATCTGCCTCATTCAAGAAAGCAGTACGTAAACAGTACACTTTGTAATACAGCAGCAGCAGCAGAGATAAGAGCAAGATAACCATCCAAAAAGTTTCATCAGCCATTCTCACCTGTTAAGCACTGTCAGTAAAGAATGGCTACTGTAGATCTATTATGGAAGAAATAATTTGTGAGAGTCACTTAGAGAAACATTTGGTAATTTCTTAGGACTGGAATTAACACTAAAATATTTAGGGCGGACAGTTTCAATTAACCTAGACTTTACAGTAACCAAGTCTATCAAAAATAATACTTTTCACCAGAAATAATTTCTCTTTATAGGCATGACACGTGCACTTTGGCATTAACTTGACCATTACAATCACTTACCTATATCAAATAATGTGAATGAATACTAAACTATGAAGTCTACAACTCCAAAAAGTAAAGAGAGCCATTGAAGAAAGGATGGCTGGAGGGGATACAAGGATACATGGCACATACAAAACCCGTTTACACACTTTCTTTGCAAGCTAAATCAACAATTTTAAAAGCTATTCTGAAGCAAAACAAGTGAAAGATTGTTAAAACACCCAGTAATATTTCTATAAATTAAACACGTAACAGGACTCAAAACAACATTTGTTACTTCTGAGCGGTAAGTTTTCCATGCCAACAGAAGAGAGAAAGAGAAGCCAATCATCACCGGCAGCCAACTACATTTGTACCTATTATGTCAAAACATTTTCTAGAGCTCATGTTTACAGAGTTTCTCCTCACAACATAAGGCACCAGCCAGGTATCAGTTTAAGTCTGCAAGCTTGAAGCCTAACAGTGGAAATGGATTTTTTCAGTCTTCATCTGCTGCAATTTGCTAAGACTCAGCTGCTACCCAAAACTCAACTTTTATTTCATATTTATTTATTTGTAAAACCATTACCTGCTATGGAAGCAAAAAAGCAACGCAAACAAAAACCCAGAGGTTTTGGAGTAAAGCTAAGTGCTGAATAGGTGGGAGATAGAAACATCTGCAAGGCTACAGCAGCAGGTGCTTCACCTCATCTCATTCAGTCACATTGCTTTGAAAAGAGGATGACAAAAAGAGCAACATAGAATCGTTTTGGCTGGAAAAGACCTTTAAGATCATCAAGTTCAACTGTTAACCCAGCACTGCCAGGTCCAACCCCTAAACTACGTCCGTAAGCACCACATCTACGTGGCTTTCATACCTCCAGAGACAGCAACTCAACCACTTCCCTGGGGAGCCTGTTCCAATGACTGATAATCCTTTTGGTGAAGAAATTTTTCCTAATAGTCAATCTACGGAGATCAGGTTGGTCAAGCAGGACCTNCCCTAAACTACGTCCGTAAGCACCACATCTACGTGGCTTTCATACCTCCAGAGACAGCAACTCAACCACTTCCCTGGGGAGCCTGTTCCAATGACTGATAATCCTTTTGGTGAAGAAATTTTTCCTAATAGTCAATCTACGGAGATCAGGTTGGTCAAGCAGGACCTGCCTTTCATGGACCCATGCTGAATGGGCCTGACCACCTGGCTACCCTGTACGTGCCACCTGATGGCACTCGAGATGATCTGCCCCATAAGCTTCCCCAGCACCAAGGTCAGACTGACAGGCCTGTGGTTCCCCAGATCCTCCTTCCAGCCCTTCTTGTGCGTCACTCCGGCTAACCTCTGGTCAACTGGGCCCTTCCCAGTTAGCCAGGATTACTGATAAATGATAGAAAGCGGCTTGGTGAGCACTTCTGCCAGCTCCCTCAGTCCTTTTGGGTGGATCCCATCTGGCCCCATAGACTTGCGTGTGTCTATGTGGTGCAAGAGGTCTCTAACCATTTCCCCTTGGATTATGGGGGCTTCATTCTGCTCCTCGTCCCTGCCTTCCAGCTCAGGGACTGGGTATCCAGAGAACAACTGGTCTTACTGCTAAAAGCTGAAGCAAAGAAGGCATGAAGTACCTGAATTGCTCCAGGGGATATTTAGATTGGATATTAGCAAAAATTTCTTCACCAAAAGAGTGGTCAGGCATTGGAACAGTCTGCCCAGGGAGGTGGTGGAGTCACCATCTCTGGAGGTGTTCAAAAAGTGTGTAGATGTGGCACTTCAGGACACGGTGGTCTTGGGTTGATGGTTGGACTCGATGATCTTAGAGGTCTTTTCCAACCTTAAAGATTCTATGATTTTATCTCAGCCTTTTCCTTATTCTTTGTCACTGTTTCCCCTCTGTATCCAACAAAGGATCAAGATTCTCCCTAGACCTCCTTTTGTTGCTAATGTATTTATAAAAAACACTTTTATTGTCTTTAACAGCAGTAGCCACAGTAGCCAGGTTAAGTTCTAGCTGGGCTTCAGCCCTTTTCATTTTCTCTCTGCATAACTTCACAACATCCTTGTAGTTCTTCTGAGTTCCCTGCCTCTTCTTCCAAAGGCCATAACCTCTCCTTTTTTTTCTCCCTAGTTCCAGCCAAAGCTCTCTGTTCAGCCAGGCCAGTCTTCTTCCCCACTGGCCCGTCTTTTTGGCACATAGGGATGGCTTGCTCCCATGCCTTTAGGATCTCCTTCTCGAAGAAGTGTCCAGCTTGTGGACTACATCTGTGGTCTTGTGTGCTGCTCCCTCTTTAAAAGTTTTTCTGGAAGACTGAAGACTTCAATCTGCTTATATCTTCAACCTATAATTGGCTGCCCCAAATTACTAAAACAATGTAAACAGGTTTTGAATATGAGGAAGTGAGTGGATTTTAAGTTAAAGGAATTTACCTAAGCCGTATCATGATCTGTAACATAGATTATGTGAAAAAAAAAA
>VWZZ01006100.1:9284-35475 GCA_013399095.1 Psophia crepitans
GGATTTTCCGTTCTCCGGGCATCGTTGCTTCCATGTATTTACGTTGAAGCTGCGGCCGGAGCCTCGGGCCGAGAAGAGGATCGTCCCTCTCTGCACACAGGGAGGGGTGGCCGGGGCGAGCGACGCGCCGGCAGCGCGGGCGGAGGATGGGGGAGCTGCCATGGTCGGGTCACGTGCGTGCACTTGCAGCTACTTGCACATTTTGAGTCATGCACCAGCTTAATTTTTAGCTGGTCCGCGATAACCCCCGCTCCTGGGGCCGGGTGTTTAATTGCGGTATCTGTTTATGCTAAAGAAATTCCTCCAGAGGAATAAATTCCCAGGAAGGGTCCTGGTCTGCAGCTGTACGTGCGTGGCCGTACCTCGTGTCCTCTGGCCTTCAGGCACAGTCGGTACTTGCTCGTGGATGCTTTTTTATTCCCCGGCGGATCCTTGGGATGGAATCGGGCTGTGAGCATGCAGTTCCAGCACAGGCTGTGTCCCTTGTTTGGGGGGGAATCTGCCATCTTGCTGGCCCTTGCTCAGGACTCAAAACTTGCTGGGTGAGGCCACGGGGTTAAATAGGAGGAGGTCCCGGATGGGGACAGAGACTTTTAGCGTAGGGAAGAGGAGAGCTGGAAGCTCCAGGGGGTTGGCACAGAGCTGCGGTCTCTCCCCGGCAGCCCGTTCCCTGCCCGCAGCAGCGGCGGTGGTGTGCATGATTTATATACATTTTTTCCTAATGACCGAAGCTCTAAAATCTGCAACCTTAGAAAAAAACCACAAGTTTTTGTGCTGGAGGCGTTTGTGGACAACGGCAAAGCTAAAGCAGCCTCAGCCCGCAGGCTCTGGGAGATCTTTGAGCAACAGCCTGGATCCCCAGAAGGTGCACTTCATTCCTCTGCCCGCGGGCAGACGGTTCCTGGGTTGTCCCATCAGCAGATAGATCTGAGCGGGGAGGGGTTTGCTCACTCGTGGAGTTCTCCCTGTGCCAGAAGACATTCCCATCTCCAGCAGATTTCCCCTCAAAGATCTGTCCCGTCGGCGGGTGCTGGCGCTGTGGCCGTGGAGGGGCTCACGGTGGTGACCTCTTGCGCAGGCAGACTGGCTGCAGAAACGCCGGGCTCGCGGGGTCGGCACGCAGCCGCTTGGGGATGGAAGGGGAAGATCCCGCGTCCCACGGACCTCGCGGGAGGAAATTTAGGAGGTGAAAGCGGGATGCGGCTGCAACAAATCCTGGCTCCTTTTTCAGTCAATGGCGGGGGAAAAAACCCCAGAACAAACCAGGCGCGTCTCTGGCACAATTCCAGCGTTGGCATCTGAAATGGGTCAGTCGTCCTGCTCCATCGGTGGTCCCTGCGCGAGCGCGTACCGCAGGCAGGGACCCGTGTGGGTGGCAGGACCAAAACTGTGCCCTGGAGCGTGCTGACACAAAGCGATGGCCGCGGGTCACCGATGGGACCGCGTGCCGGTCTTGTTGGATTACTGGTGGACCCGCAGCCTGTAAGACACGCCCAGGGGTTTCACACCCACCCAAGATGGACCCCCAAAGCGTGGGGAGCTGTGGTAGTTGTGTGTGGGAAAGGAAAGAGGTGAGAGGATCTGGAAAGAGCAAACAGCAAAAGTTTAGTGAGATCAGGAAGAAAAGCTGCGGAATATTACCTCAATCGTGAGCAATTTTCGATAGGGGAGGGGTGGGTTGGCCAGAGGAGAGATTTCTCAGCCAGGGTCTCTGGGTGGAAATAATGAATATTAACGTTTTAGCATCTGCCTGGTGCTGCAGATGAGTTTCTCTTTTCATGCATGGGGTGTATTGGCTGTGTTTTTGGTAGCATCACCGAGTTTTAACCCTGGTTAGGGCACGAAGAAACTGCGGCTGTGTTTGTCACAGCAAATAAGAAACGGGCCGTGGGGACCCACGCCGCTCCCCGGCGTGGTTTGGCTGGTTTGGGTTGGAAGGAGTTGTTCTTGGCAGATTCTTTGCTGCTACATTTCAAGGATGTAGCAGCACAGGAGCGTCCGAACCAGCCCGGCTGGTCTCAGAACCCAGGACTGGGTGCTGTGAAAATCAGACCCCTGCTTGTGAAGTTTGGACTCTCGCGGTAAAGCCTGCAGCCTCGTCGAGTCTTTGCTTTCCTAACTTTGGGTTTCCACTGCCCCGTTTTGCTCCCCCAAACGCTGCAGGACCTTGGGGGCTCCCCCTCCTGGGTGGGATGCCGCGGACCCCCCTCGGCTTTGCTGCAGGGACGTGCTGTTTGCCAGCAGCTTTGTTTTGCTCTGTCCCCTCCAAGCACGGCATTCATCGCGTCGGCTCTGTTGCTGTCATCCCCTGGAGCCGGCCCAACGCGCGGGCAACGCCGAACCCATGTCAAGAGGCACTTGCTGCTCAGCACGGCCGAGCTGGCTGCCGGCCCGGCTTGCTTCCAAGCCAGGAATCACAGGGGAGCTGACACTGCCCATGGCTTCCCTGGGGGATCCTGCCATCTCCTGCCGGGTTTAATGGCTCCCCTCCCAGCATCACGAGATGTTCGTTTCCTGATTAATACGCGCTTGGACAAACGGCGCTTCGGCTGCGTGCTCTGTGTGTGTCTGTGTGTGAGGAAAGGTAGGATTTGAGCCGTGTTATTTTATTTGAAGTTTTCTACAAGGTTGCTTTGACCCTTTTTCTTAGCAGATAAGGTTATTTTCACCTTCGCCCTTCGAGGTCTCCAGAAAATCACATCACCTTTTCCCTTCCAGAGCATCCTAACCTCTGCAGGTCCCTGTTGGATGAGCGCTTGTAATACACCCGTTGGGCTGATGTAGATGTAACCGGGTCCGTAAGCGTGTCGAGGGAAATAAAACATCCTGTGCAATGCCCTGTTAAGTATTCCCAGCACTGCCTGGTGCGTTACCGCAGTGTACCGAGAGCACGACATCTAGTTCTTACTAGGAGTTGCATCCCCGTTTAATAGATGGGGAGAGGTAAGCCCAGCTTACAGGAGTCCCCAGCACCTGGCGAGTGTTCGAGCGAGTCCAGAGGAGGGTCATGAAGATGATCCGAGGGCTGGAGCACCTCTGCTATGAAGGAAGGCTGAGAGAGTTGGGGGTGTTCAGCCTGGAGAAGAGAAGGCTCTGAGCAGACCTCATTGTGGCCTTTCAATACTTAAAGGGGTCTTATAAAAACGAGGGAGAGGGATTCTTGACTCGGGTAGATAATGACAGGACCAGGGGCAATGGGTTTAAACTAAAAGAGGGGAGATTTAGATGAGATGTTAGGCAGCAATCCTTCCCTGGGAGGGTGCTGAGGCCCTGGCACAGGGTGCCCCGAGAAGCTGTGGCTGCGCCTGGCTCCCTGGCAGTGCCCAAGGCCAGGTTGGATGGGGCTTTGGGCAGCCTGGGCTGGTGGGGGTGTCCCTGCCCATGGCAGGGGGGTTGGAACCCGATGATCTTTTAAGATCCCTTCCAACCCAAACCACTCTGTGATTCTGGCAGCTCTTTGGTTGGGGCAATTTCCACTTCTTTCATGCTGGAGCATAGATTAGTTCTTCATACTCTACTGCCTGCTTGGGCAGGGCTCGTCGCTGGCACAAACCATCAAGTACCGCCTCTTCCAGTTTCTGACCTCTGTGACACCCACATAAATCCCAGTAACTCCCTGCAGAGGGGATCTAATCTCTGCATCTGTTAGGAGGAAGGTTAGAATCACAGGCTGGTTTGGGTTGGAAGGGACCTCAAAGCCCATCTAGTTCCAACCCCCTGCCATGGGCAGGGACACCCCCCACCAGCCCAGGCTGCCCAAAGCCCCATCCAACCTGGCCTTGAGCACTGGCAGGTCTAGGTGCCGAAGGTGAAAGAAGCAGGAGAATGTAGGAGCTGTGGCCATGAGCCAGTCTGTGGTCTTTTAGTTTCTCATTCCTGGTGGAGCCTTTCCAAAACACCAGGCAGAATGGGACCGGGGAGCTGGCACGATTACTGCTGTTATTTTCATGCTGTCCACAACTACTTTTTTTCTATTTTAGATGCAGTGTGTTTATTAAAGACTTCCCCACAGCCGAGTTCCCTGCTCCTCTCTGCTTTGTTTCCCAGGAATTGCTGCCTTTCTGCAAGCCCGTGTTAACCCCTGATGCCTGAATCCTATTCTGCAAGCAAATACATCCCATCGGTCCAGCCTCAGTCCCAGACAGTTAACGCTGAGGCCAGACCGGTGGGAAAATCGGCCGTACTCTGTAGGAAATTTTCTCATTCAAACCCCTCCATCAGACTGTGACCAAAAAGCCAAAGAGCTGGGAAAAGCTCGGGTTTCCAATTACTCTCTTCAAAAGGGAGAGAAAAATTGGAACGGGATCGTTCTCCTCCTGTGCCCGTGGTTCTTATTGTGGCTGTAATGATACAGCCTGGCCATCGTCCACTCCCTCCTTCTCGCCTTGCAGCTCCCTGCCCGAACAAACGCCACTTGGTTGTCGTTAATTGGGAGCAGCCAAAATAACTGAATCCCCCGGAGATGGGGCGGGGGGAGGGGGGGCTGAGGGGAGAGGACGGAATCTCAACTCGATGAATGTGGCTTTCAGCCGCTCCTACGCTCCCGTGAAGGGCAAAGAATAGGGGCTCTGTGAAAGTGAGACAGCCAGTGCTGACCTTGGGTTTCTGGGTTGGTTTTTTGTTTTGGGGTTGGGTTTTTATTTTTTTTTCCCCCCTTTCTCTCTCTTTTCTAACGTTAATTGCTCGTTGCTTTTGTCCGTCACATGATCGCTGGAAATTGCCAACTTGTTCTCACTCATTAATGTCACAAGTTCGGTTTAAAATAAGCGGTCTACCGGGTTCCTGATTTAGCGCTGTTTAGCCGAGTATCAGATGTGTTACGTGTGATCTCGGACTATTATTTTGAAAATCTCTGATCCTCCCTCAGCCTCTTCAAAACGGGCATTTTCCAGCTAGAAAAGCCTGCCTGGAAGAATCTCTTCCCTCTGCTGCTGTCGGGGAGATCTGCAGCTCTGCTCAGAGGCAACGCTCGCTGTATACACTGAGCTCTGGGGATGAGAGACCGTGGCAAAATCCTGGCGCTAACACACACCGTACAAGCCGGAGCCAGCCTGTGCCTGGTGCAGAAGCTGCCTGTCTCTCTCGTAGCCTCGTCAGCATGCAAAGCAGGCAGGCCACGGGTGGTGCAAGGGGTGATGTGCCCCTCGCATCCGCATACGTTCGTACGCCCAGGCTTGATTGCCGTCTTCCCGGGCGTCTTCTGGTTGCCTTTGCTCTTTACAGGCAGGTTTCGGTGTCTTGCTGCCTCTCCGCAGGAGGTGAGCACCTCCACCCTGCTCCTCTGCAGCTCACCTGCTCGGTTTGTGCCATATCCGAGCTGCTGTTAAATTCCTGGAGGTTGGGAGCCTCAGCGTGCCCTTGATTCTTGTACCTTGCCACCACGATCCCCACCGCCAACATCAGTGCCTAAAAACCTTTTCGGAGGGTTTTCCAGCATCCTGCTGGTATGAATTGGGATGGAGATTCAGCACTGAGCTCCCTGTAGTGGGGCCAAATCCTTGGACCATGCTTAGTTAAAGGGAAGCTGGGAGATGGTGAGCGAGGGTCCAAGCCCTTTTGCGTGGGTTGTGTCAGAGCAAATTCTGGGAGAGCTGTAAAACACAATATGGCACGTTAACGGACAGGGCAGAGGAGCTTAGGACTTGAAGCACTTCAGAGTCTGCACTCACACCTCTGCACGGGGCAAAACCTCTGCATAAGGCCTGGAGATCATCAGCTGGAGACAGCAGACGTCCTGGTGCTGAACTTTCATCTGCGCATCTAGATCAGGAAATTAAGCGCTGTCTTAGTACAGATACATCCATAAAATCTCTCTGTCTTTCCCACCCCAACGTGCTCAGCCTCCAGCCAAGTTCTGGCCAGATCGTCCAAGTAGAACAGCAGAAGACAAGTACCACAGTGCTGCCTAGCTGGGCATGGTCTCCTTGCTTGGGCTTTGCCTTATCCTGAAGCTGAGGTCTGGAGTAAGTTGGATGAATGAGCCTTTATTTCTCTGTTGGCTACAAGGAGCCAGAATAGACTGGCTGTATATTGGAACTGAGGAAAGGGAGAGTTGCCCCTTTTTCACTCATAGGAGTGTCCCAGAGTCAAAATTTGCCTTGCCTTCCTAAATTTTGGCATGCATCCCCAGAGATACACAAGCTGCTGAATGAAGTGCCTGGCCCCATGACAGATCTGGACCCCGCAGACCCTTAGGAGAGAAACACAGTCTTTGTGAACGTGCACAACGTGAAACCCCCCAGCAAGGGTGCTGTCTTCACTTATGCCTCTGTAAAAATAAAATACCATTTGCAGGGACCATCTTCCCTCCCGCCTTTTGCGGCTAAGGCAGCTCCATCAAACTCAGCAGCCACATTCCCCTGTGGGAAAACAGGGGAAAAAACCACCCCAGTCCTGAGAGGTGCTAAAGGAGAAAGCCTGGAAAGCGCAGGGAGAGAGAGAACTGGATGGAAAATGTAAATTTGAGTTACAAAAACTGCCGTCTGCTAGAATACGGAAGCAACGGGAAAATATTTAGTCTGTTATCAGCGGGTTTGGGTTGTGAGAGGAAGTGGGACTTGCAACCTGTTTCAGAGTCTGCTCTGATTTTGCTCTTTGTGCTCTCTCACCCTGGGACTGTTCGATAGGTCCCACCTCTCTCGTTTCACTCTCTCTCGGTGTTCAACGCTGTCCTGTCCGCTGTGTCGCCAGCCTGGCTTGGGTCTCCCATCATGTGCCCGTGCAGACTGTTCCTCTGTCTCACCCCTGGCAGCAGCTGGTATCTGATGCTCTGGGAGTAGAACAAACCATTTCCCACGCTCAGGCAGAATCCGTATCTGGATTTACTTGTTTTTGGCCATCTCCATCCACTGCAGCTCTGGCTGGGTGCATATGAGCTTAGGAGTCAGGCCTCACTCCTGCAGCCGTGTGTGTTCGCCCTGCAGAGTCTGGTGGGGCTCCGACAGCGTCGGTGTCCGTTCAAGCTTGGGCATCTGTGTGATGAGTTCTCCTCTTTTTTTGTGTGGCATAAACACTGGAAGGGAAGAGAAATCTCTAGGGTGGATGGGAATAACGTACCCAATAATGGGATATTAGGAATTAATTCAATGCTGTGAGATAGTCTCCAGGCATTAGGATCCTTCTGTGTGAATCTGGATCTTTCCAGCTAGAGCTTAGCAGCCCTGGAGGTTGCCAAGGAGCAGAGCGGAGGTGGCAGGGAGTGCCCAGCACCAAGGTTTGGCTGCTCTGAGCATCCAGGCACATCTCCCCTGGCAGCCTCTCAGCGTGGCTCTGTAGATGCTCCCAAGGCTTCGGAGCGATACCCAAGCTGCAGCCAGCTTTGGTGCGGGGCCCCTCATTTCTCCATCGCCTCGCAGTCCTGCTGCTTCTTACACACGGAGGGATGAGGGCTGCAGGTTTGGGACCCCGGATCTCTCCCATTCTCCCTCTGCTGTACTCACTGCAGCAGCCCCAGGCATGCAACCCGTGTGCGAGCGGTGTGGCAGGGAAGCCGGGCTTATTTGCAACCTCCACAATTTGGTTGGGACCTTCTTCACTTAGGTGCAGAAAGGCAGGTTGCCCCTCTGATGAGTAAGTACACCCAGATTTTGTCCCTGAGCAATCTGTTCTGTTGAAAAATCCTCTCCGCAAATTATCAGGTGCTTTGTTGACATCTACCTGCTCCTTGCATCCCCTTATTGGCAGCTCCTGGCTACTCCTGAACATGCTCCAAGCTGAGTCCCGAGGAAGTGAGGAAGAAGGGCAGGCTTGTGACACTGCTGTGCCCATCTGACGTAGGCTGAACTGCAGGGACAGGGCTGTCCCATCCTTCTCCATGCTGAATTTAGGTCTTCTGACTTAAGAAAAGCTGTAAGAGCAGGGCCAGCATCAGGATCTAAGGTCCAGAGAAGAGCCATGAAGCTGGTGAAAGGTCTGGAGAACAAGTCATATATGGAGCAGCTGAGGGAACTGGGATCGTTTAGTCTGGAGAAGAGGAGGCTCAGGGGAGACCTAATCACTCTCTAGAACTACCTGAGAAGAGGTTGTAGCCAGGTAGGTGTTGGTCTCCCAAGTAACTAGTGATAGGACAAGAGGAAATGGCCTCAAATTGCTCCAGGGGAGGCTTAGATTGGAGATTAGGAAAAATTTCTTCACCAGAAGAGTGGTCAGGCGTTGGAACAGGCTGCCCAGGGAGGTGGGGCCGTCACTGTCCCTGGAGGCATTCAAAAAATGTGTAGACCTGGCATTTGGGGACACGGTTTAGTAGACGTGGTGATGTTGGGTTGACAGTTGGAACTTGCTGATCTCAGAGGTCTTTTCCAACCTTAGTGGTTCTATGATAGCGCCATGCTCATCCCACCCAGGAAAGGCAGCACGCTCTTCTCCCTGATGCATCACCGTTAATGTTTCTTCTTTCTCCCCTCCCTGCAGGACACGAGGACGACGTTCCCCAGAGCCGGGCTCACAGCCATCGCACGCAGCGAGATGACAGCTATCCTGGAGCGGATCAGCACGCTGTCGCTCAGCGGGCAGCATCTCAGCCGTCTCCCAAGGCTGCTGGAGGATGGCTTCCCCAAGATGCCTTGCACGGTCAAAGAGTGCGAGGTGCCACAGCTCTTCCGCGAGCCATACATCCACACCGGGTACCGTCCCACCGATCAGGACTGGCGGTACTACTTCCTTAGCCTTTTCCAGAAGCACAACGAGGTAGTCAACGTATGGACTCATCTCCTGGCAGCGCTGGCTGTGCTGCTGAGATTCAAGACGTTTGTGGAGGCTGAGGAGTTACCTGTGGACGCGTGGTCCTTGCCTTTGCTCATCTTTGTCCTCTCCTCTGTCACCTACCTGACGTGCAGCCTCTTGGCCCACCTACTGCAGTCCAAATCCGAGCTGCACCACTACACCTTCTACTTTGTGGACTATGTTGGAGTCAGCATCTACCAGTACGGTAGTGCCCTCGCCCATTTCTATTACAGCTCTGACCAAGCCTGGTACGACAAGTTTTGGCTTTTCTTCCTGCCGGCAGCTGCTTTCTGTGGCTGGCTGTCCTGTGCCGGCTGCTGCTACGCGAAATACCGGTACCGACGGCCTTACCCCATCATGAGGAAGATGTGCCAGGTGATCCCAGCCGGGCTGGCCTTCATCTTGGATATCAGTCCTGTCGCTCACCGGGTGGTTGTGTGTCACCTGGGGGGCTGTGAGGAAGATGCTGCTTGGTACCACACGTACCAGATACTGTTTTTCCTGATCAGTGCCTATTTCTTCTCCTGCCCGGTCCCTGAGAAGTACTTCCCTGGCTCCTGCGATATCGTTGGCCATGCCCACCAGATCTTCCACACCTTCCTGGCCATCTGCACCCTATCACAGCTGGAGGCCATTCTTTTGGATTACAAGAACAGGCAGGAGATTTTCCTGAAGAGACACGGGCCTGTCTCTGTTTATCTCTCCTGCATCTCTTTTTTTGGCCTGGTGGCTTGCAGTGCCATCACAGCTTACATCCTGCGATGCAGGATCAAGGCCAGCCTGGCTAAAAAGGACTCCTGAGAGTCATGAACGTGACGGGCGTGACATCACCAGGGTAGTGAAAATCAAAAAAAAAGGGGCATAACATATTAGAGACATAACTGTCTGATTTGCCTAACACGCTGTGACTAACCAGGACCCTGGACTCGGGTAGAAGGCTGGAGACTTCATGCTGGATGCATTTTCACAGCAGGGACTTCCTTTTGCCATCCAGGGAGACGTGGGGTGTTTTAAGCCAGAACAAGTCATTTAACCAAGGATGCTGGAGTAGGCAGAGGTTTCTTGTACATTCTGGTAAACCTGTGGGTGATACCTTGCTGAATGTCAGGGAGGGCAGCCCGAAGGTTGTGAGACTGTAGAAGGGTCTGCTAGGGCTCAACACGGTGGAGAACGCACCGTGAGGACCACAGCTGGGTGCGATGACCTCTCTGGATTTCGCCATCTCTGCTATCTGTGGGAGACCTGTTACTTACCAAAGGCAGTAGCAAGGTTGCAGGAGGAGTCTGCATTTCTGGGGTTCAGCTGCAAGGGCACGTGTGGCACAGTGGCCGGTATAATCCTTCTCCAGCTCCAGCTGGGCTAAGCCATGTTCTTTCTACGGTCTCCTTGTCAAGTATCTCAGTGCCAGGTTGCTGAGGTGGCTTTGGCAAAGTGTGTTTGGAGACTGAGGCCTGACCTAGGGTCCTCTAGGATGAACCGGGTCTCAGTCTGAGCCCTGTGTTTGCCGGTGACTGGTGTGGGTCCAGCACAGGTGGAGATATTGGGTCAGCTCCATCTTCTCTTTCTGTGTGACTGCACTATCTGCCATGGAACTGTTCATCAAAACCAAGCAGTCTGGCTGTCCCAAGGATTACTAACAGGAGAAGGGGCTTTCTCAACAGCTGGAATTTGACCTAAGGTAGTAGCAATGCTGATGGTCGTTTGGTGGCCTACAAGACAAGTCTTCAAAGACTCCTTACTTCCATTTTAAGTGCTTAGTTACCTTTGAGGAGCTGGGTCTTGGTCAGGTTGGAGATGGTTTTGAGCCTTCCTCAGTAGGACCGCCTCCTTTGTTCAGGGCGCGGGCCCCAGCAGGGGAGATGCTTTTGGTGCTGAGTGTATCGTTTTGGCTGCTTGTGTGATGGGTTCTTGCACTGCTGTATAGACTGACTCTGTATCATCTGTCTAGGGAGTCTGACTGACCTCCAACGCTGTCCATGCAGTGTAGAGTAACTTGGATGTGACCCGTCTGATACAGGAACGGCCCCGGGCCTCCAACAGCCCTACTGTGGTCATGGCCAAAAGGGTATAAAAGTGAAGTAGTGTTTATTCCCCTTTTAATGGTGCTTTTCAGGACACCAAGCAATCCTTGGTGGGCCTTATGAGAAAGCTGACCTTGAAGCTTCAGGGTTGCGTTTCTCTGACCAATGGGGTTGTGAATCTGGCACAGTTTTATCAGCAAAAGGCAAGAGCAGGGTGACAGCATTAGGGTCCTGTGCAACCTTGGGGCAGGTTTGTCCTTCGGACTTGGTGATTCCTGTGTGGAGTAGCAAAGATAGTGGTCAGGGACACTTAATGTCCATGGGTCAGTCCTGTCCAAGGTGGTCAAGGGGTTGGTTCACTGTGTGCCCCACTAGATGAGTCTCTTCTGTGCTTGCTGGGCAGGGGGGGTGGGGNACAGGATGCTCAGAGCCAACGCAGAGATACGGTCCCATGAGGTCGAGACACCTACTGTGTGACCCACTGCCTCCCCTCCACAGTAAATCCTGGCGAGGCAACCTCAAATGCTGTGACATTTGGCAGATTCCTAGAAGCTGTAAGTCTTTGTTGGCATCAGGGAGGCCATGGGATCTATTCCAGCCACAGATTTGTCTCATTGAATCCAAGGACAGGCAAAGGAATTGTGATTGCTGGTTCTGAGCAGGCAGAGTTTAGGGTTGGGGATATGATTTGTCATGACAAGCACTGATTTCTGCACTTGATTTGTTTTCTAATTATTTAGGGGGGTGTGTGTGTACGTGTGTGCGTGCATGATTTATTATCCAGAAAGGCTTTGCCTTTGGCTTTTGTATCTGCAGAGCCTTCTAGTTGGGTCAAGATTAGCCTGAAGGGAACAGTGCTGTGCTGCTGGAGGAGCACGGTGGGCCAGACAACAGCCTCTCTGAAAACAGATCTATTAATGGGTGCTTTGCTGTGTCCTGTGTTTTGTGGACAAGTGTGGAACTCATGGCTGTATTGACAAATAGAATACGGAGCGGGAAGGAAGTAGGTTTTGAGTACGGGAGGAGAAATCACAGGAAAGCCTTCGGGAGGTCATCTAGTCCACCCTTTCTCATCACTCTAGGCCTCCTGGTTTACATCTAGTCCAGCTTAGAAATTACTTCATTGCCTCTGGTGTCTTTTGGTGGTACAGCCATGCTGACCTAACAGAAAATTTGCCTCAGGGGAGCAGCACGTGGCGATGGTCCCACTTAGACCTCATCATACCCCTTCCCATGCACAGGAGCTCGTCTCACCACAGAGCGAGCTGGGGCCAGGAGACGGACCAGCAGACAAACAATCCTACTGAAACAATGTCAGTAATTTTCTCCTGATTTTAACTTGTATCCTGCTCACTTGGGCAGCACCGCGGCCGGCAGGGAAGGGCCGGAGCAGAGGCCAGCAGCAGTTCCTCCGTGCGCAGCAGTTGGTTGCTCGGCTAGTTTAGCTGCACCGATGGACTGCTCCCTCCATGGTCTCTGTGGCTTTGCTTGTGGGTCTCCTTCCAGTTTGGGCAAAGACTTCCAGTGGGAGCAGTGCTTTTTCTCACAGCCTAATTGGCCTTGCTTTTGTGGTGGGTAAAGCAGAATAAGTGTGAATGTGGCTGGACGGTATCAGTGGGCTCCTGTGCAGGAAGGGGAGTGAACCAGGCTGGTCCAGAGCTCCTTTCTGGGCTAAAACGGAGAGGGAGTGGGCATCGCTGCTGAGAGCAAACCCTGCTCTGCTGCTACCTAGAGTTATACCAGTACCAAAGGAAGGGACCACCCAGGCGTTTCCTTCTCTAAGGGTTTGAAAATAGATGACATGTCCTGCCCTTGTCAAAGGAGGATGAGTACAGTAATGGCGTCTAGTTCAGGGACAGGCAGAGGAGGTGCCCACATGGCTCCTCTGAGGTATTTCTGGCCATGCGTCTTCTCCTCCCTGGTCCAGCAGAAGTGAAGCTTCTCCTTCTGGAGCAGCTGTGTGACAGTGGTGGTGTTTTTACGTATTCTCATGTTACCCCTCAGGTGAAGCCACTCACATCCCCATGTGGCCCTGCTCTCAGACCTGGAGCTGACCTCCTGGTTACTATGATGGGCTGATCTAGCAGGGAATTGCAATACAGATCGCTGCTGCTGTGAGGATGCACCCTTGTGTCACAAGGGGCTCACCAACACTGGAGCTTCCTTCGTCCTTGTCTCCATCCTCCTCCTCTTCCTCCAACCAGTTTATTTCTTCCCCTCATCCCCAGACTTCATCCTTGTGCCTTATGCACCTGGCTGCCTAACTGGGCAGACTCCACACGCTCTGCAGTCTGCCGCACCTCAACTGGGCCGGGACTGGAAGGTGGCTGCTGATGGCCCCCCTGAAAGGCCAGCCGTTGATCTAGGGGAGACCAGGGCTGGGTCTGGAGAGCGTAAAAGTGCTGCTGTGATAAACGCTGAGCTTGTCAGAAAGCCTCTCAGCTCACTGCTTGGAGCACACCTCCTTCCAGCCTGGTGTTCCTCTAAGGAGGCACGGCTTGGGGGGCGTGTACCAGTGGCAGGGTTTGGTGAAGAGCTGACCACCACAGGTTCAGCACATCCAAGATCCTGAAGGGACCAAGATCCTAACCCTCTCCCCAGGAATCTCTGAGCTTGAGACAGTATTTCTGCAGATCTTGCAACCTGGATCTGTACAGGACAACTGCTGAGAATTCATCCCGATGTGCCTTATGCTGTTCCTTCTTGGGATTCATCCCGAAGGAACCTGTGGCTCAGGGGCAGCCTCTTTGCTATCTGCTGGTCCATGGTTGCTCTTACCAGCTGCTGCCCACTGACAGGATTTACTTGGTGTACGGAGCAGAAGAGGAGGATGGACAGAGGTGCCTTAAACTTGTATTTATGCCTAATGATTTGTGTAACAAGGCAAGGACGGGTTCCTCATGTGCCTTGCAATTTACTGACAAGATTATTTTTACGCACTGTTTGTTACTAAACACGAGGACAGAAGAGTTTGTATTTTTTTCCCTGGGAAACAGGGAAGGGTATGAGTGTTAGATATTAACCATCCCCTTCCCAGCTCCCATCTACTGACTTTGTATTGTTGAAAACATCGATAATATTTTAAGCTTTGTACTGTACTGATCATTATTTAAAAAACCTTAGTGAAAAAAAAAAAAAGAGAAATATGTAAAACCAAAACAGTTGGTGTGGTGTGAAATTCCCGAGCGCAAAGCTACAGAAGGTTATGAGTCATTCGGAAGAAAAGTGGATAATAATTATAGAGTGGATATATTAGAGTGGATAATAATTATAACAATAATGACCAATAGGGTGTGGTTTTATCTCTGTGCATCTCAAAGCACTTTCCAGCATTCACAGGAGCTGTGGATTTCATTCCCTTTTCACAAGGGAGGTGCAGAATGGCTGCCCTGACACCGATTAGAGGCATTGAAGTTCACCATCCACAAAAGTACTTGGGCATCCAGCTTTCCTTAATTTCTATCAGAGGTGAGTATCTAGTGATTTGGTGGCCTGGCACCAGCTTCAGTGGCCAAGCTGTGAATACAGGTGCCTGTTCAAGCAAAACGTTTCAGCACATGTTTAAAATTAAGCTGAAGAGACACAACCATTGATGGACGGAAGGGTATCTATCAGATGTGAGCCCACCTGAAATAAGGCTAGAGCATCTGTTCTTCTTCTGGTTAGCTGTGCAGAATCACAGAAGGGTTGAGGTTGGAGGGGATTTCTAGAGGTTATCTGGTCCAAGCCACCTGCTCAAGCAGGGCCACTGAGACCTGGTTGCCCAAGACCACATCCAGATGGCTCTGCAATTTCCCTGGGCAACCTGTGCCAGTGCTTGGTCATCCTCACAGTACAAAAAGTGTTTCCTGATGTTCCGAGGGCACCTCCTGTGTGTCAGTGTGTGCCCATGGCCTCTGGTCCTGGCACCGGGCACCACTGCAAAGAGCCAGGCTCCGTCCTCCTTGCACCCTCCCTTCAGGTGTTTGTATAGGTTGGTAATATCTCCCCAGAGCCTGCTCTCCTCCAGGCTGAACAGTCCCAGCTCTCTCAGCCTTTCCTCAGAGGAGAGATGCTCCAGTCCCTTCATCGTCTTGGCAGTCCTTCATTGGACTCTCTCCAGTCCATTTTTAATCTACCTCACTGTCTGCTCATCCAACCCATACAGCAACACTTTGTTTATGAGGATCTTATGGGAGACAGTGTCAGAAGCCTTACTGAAGTCAAGGTAGACAATATCTATTGCTCTCCTCTCATTTTATTATAGAAGGTTATCATGGTGGTCAAGCATGCCTTCCCCTTGGTGACGTTCTTGTCCTTAATGTGCCTGGAAATGGTTCCCATGATTAGCTGCTTCATCACCATTCCAGGGATCAAGGTAAGGCTGATCAATCTGTACTTCTGGGGGCATTTGCTTTCCTCCAGTCCTCAGGCACTTCTCCCAGTTGCCACGATTGTTCCTTCCACACTCGTGGGTGCATCCCATGCTTAAATATTCCCTGACCTCATACTCTTCCACTAACGTACATCTTCCTTGATCCAGCCTTTCCCCCTGATCTCAAGAACCTGGGACTGCTGAAGGCTGGTCCTACTAGAAAAGACTGAGGTGCAGAAGGCATTCAGTACCTCAGCGTTTTCCATGTTCTGTGTAACCAGCTCCCACATCTCGCTGAGCAATGGGCCCCCATTTTCCCTAGTCTTCCTTTTGTCACCTGTGTACCTAGAGAAGCCCTTCATGTTATCTTTGACAATTCTAGTTGGGCTTTGGCTTTCCTAACCTCATCCCTGCATGCTCGGACCATGTCTTTGTAGTCCTCCCTATCCATGTCCTCACGTTCACCCTCTGTATGCTGCTTCTGTGTTTGAGTTTTGCTGGGAGCTCCTTTTTTCTCCACACATGCCTGCTGGCATTTTTGCCTAACTCTCCTCCAAGCTCAAGAGCAGTCCTTCTGAATGATCTCCTGATCCTTGAATATCAGCCAGCTTTCTTGGGTCCTGCTTCTCCCCAGGCCTTATCCGATGTGACTCTACCAAGCAGGTAGAGGTCTTTGAAGAGGCCAGAGTCTGCTCTCCTGAAGTCCAGGGCTGTCAGCTTGCTTTGACCCTCCTCCTTCCCCTCAGGATCCTGAACACCACCATCTCATGGTCCCAGCAGCCAGTGCTGCCTTTGACCTTGACATCCCCAATGAGCCCGTCCTTGTTGATGAGTATGAGGTCCAGCAGAGGCCCTCTTTTTGTTGACTCCGCTGTCACTTGGAGGAGGAAGTTACCCTTCCAGGATATATCGAGGTGGCTGAAGTCCCCCATGAGGACCAGGGCCTGCAAACATGAGGCTACTCCTAGCTGCCTGTAGGCCTCATCCACTTGTTCTTCCTGGTTAGGCAGCCTATAGCAGCCACCCACTATAATGTCACCCTCATTGGTCTTCTCTTGAATCCTTACCCATAAGCTCTCAGTTGGCTCATCATCCAGGCAGAGCTCCACAGACTCCAGCTGTTCTCTCAGACAAAGGCCAGCTCCCCGTCCTCATCTTCCCACCCTATCCTTCCTAAAGAGCCTGTATCCCTCTGCTCAACACCAGTCATGGGCACCATCCCACCACATCTCCCTGATCCCCTGCAGATCACAACCCTGCGGCTGCACGCAGACCTCCAACTCATCGTGCGTGGTCCCCGTGCTGCCTGCATAGTGTACATCCACTTCAGAGAGACACCCCAGCACATCGGTTTCCCAGAACGGGTTTTGGGGATTTCTCCATGATGGTGCCTTGGAGGCACTTCCTTGCTTACACGCAAATGCTGGCGGTGACCCCGCTTAAGCCCTGTTTTGATAATTCTGTGATCTTTTTGGGTTACATCACTCTAGGCCCTCTGCTTACCAGCGTTGCCCATCGCTCCCTGACAGCGCCGCTGGTAACTCTCTCCCCCATCACCCCTAGTTTAAACCTCTTTACCAGGAGGATCACATGTGATGGTGTACGTACCCCATCCCCCAGGTTACACATTCAACGTGAATTTCAATCTTCTAAAAAATCTGCTCTTTTTCCTTCTGTTACCGCCACGCTAGTAATTTTAATTATTATTTCTTAATATGCTTCCATACTGTTGTATTTTTACCCACCAGAGGGCGAGATGTCTTCATCTGGGGCCGCTGAGAGGGTGCCACGAAAGCAGAGCCTTCGGCGCTAGCTCTCCAGACCGGTTTAGGAATAACCGCTCCCATTCAAGCAGGCGTGCAGCCAGCTCTGCAGAGAGACGCATTTCTGGGCGAGGGATGCGCTCTGCTAACGTCTCGCCTGCTCCATAAGTGACAGGGGTTGCACCAGATGAGTGAGGCCAAGGCTTTAAGTTTCCATGAAGTAAAAACTGGGGAGGAATGAGAGGAAATATCCAAACAGAAAAACAGGACTGTTAACTTTGTTATGTAGAAACAAAAATAGAGACTTGTGGTATGCTGAGAAGAAACTGCTTGGTGATACTGTTTTTGGGAAGCCTGGAGAAGAGAAGGCTCCAGGGAGACCTAGTTGCTGCCTACCAGTCCCTGAATGGGCTCCAGGAAAGCTGGAGAGGGGCTGGTTCCAGCGCAGGGAGGGACAGGACAAGGGGAATGGGTTTAAACTAAAGGAGGGGAGATTTAGATTAGATGATAGGAAGAAATTCTTTACTGTGAGGGTGCTGAGGCCCTGGCACAGGGTGCCCCGAGAAGCTGTGGCTGCCCCTGGCTCCCTGGCAGTGCCCAAGGCCAGGCTGGATGGGGCTTTGGGCAGCCTGGGCTGGTGGGGGGTGTCCCTGCCCATGGCAGGAGGGTTGGAACTTGATGATCTTTGAGGTCCCATCGAACCCTAACCATTCTGTGATTCTATGATTTACTACGTGCCCGTCATTATCCGATATTGCACACACAAATCCTTGATGAGTGAAAAGCTAGGGATGGTTATTAGCAAAAGAGGGAACTGGCCTAAAAGGGGGAAGCACAGGAAGCCAAATGCAAAATGTAGAAGAGCTTCCACCTCAGAGGAAAGGGGCATTTTGTTTCAGTCATTTCCTGTGTTGCCAGCCACAGAGGTCAGAATGTGAGAGAAGGCAAGAACTTTTACTTCAAGCACCAGATAGTGCAGCAGCAAGTTGCTGCAGAAGAGGTTCTTTTACCCACTGGCAGTCTTTATCGGGCCTTATCTTTGCAGCTCACTGATAGCACAGGCTAAGAGGCAGGGCATTAGCAAACAGCTCCGAGTGGGAGGTTTCCTTCGTTGTGCTGTTAAGCAGCTGTTGAAGATGGTCTCAAGGACTAGATTAGGGACGAATACTTCCCAATGTTGCCTGCTGCTCCTCTTGACTTCAGGGAGAGAAGTGGAGCCTTAGCAGCCCTGTAAAAAAAAAAAGAACTGAACATGCCCAAAATTTAAGGCATTAAGGTACATGCTGTGTCTTAAATCCTGCAGCTGTTCCCAGTGATGGCTTATCCTTCATCCCGTAGTTTTTTGCTTTGTTCTGGCTGAAGGTAAGACCTACCCTCAACCCAAAAAGGTTCCTCTTGCTATGAAGTGAGGAGCGCTAAACTCGTTCTTCAGCATCATCATTTCTGACACACTTGTATCAAACATTTGGCCCTTGGGAACCAACAGATGAGGTGGAAAAAAGGAAAAAATAACCCAGGTTTGTATCGCCGCATCATCGGGGTGTCTCTGTTGGTCAGTTGGACAGACACTGGATACGATGACCAAGCAGTGCACAAAGGGGTGCGGGAGAGCGGTCTGGTCTCTGAATCCCAGAATATGTCACTAGATGCGTGGGTATTCAGGTGGCAGATTTCAGCCTACTGCCAAAAAGCCTGGGCTTCCGAGTGTTTTTTAAAGAGACCCCTCAAAGCAGTCCATGGATCTGTTGGACCACAGACGCGGCGTATTGAGGCATCCACTCTCTGCAGGAGGATTCACAGGTCAGACTTTTTTATTGCTGTATATACGCTACTGTAATACGCACATAATCGCACAGTCTTCCCTCTAAAATACATCAGCTTTAAACAGATACGAGACAGGAAACCTTGATAAAGACTTCCTTTTCCCTTTCACAAACAGAGAGTAGGGATGTAGGAGGCTTGTCTTAACCTTGGCAAGTTGGACTTGCCTGTACAGAAGCTGATGTCAAAGATTATGCTGAATCCAGATGTTCTGACTTCCACTTCAACTCCTTATTCCCCATTTCTCCACTAGCCTGCTTTATGGTCACTGTTTCTAAAAGAGTACTAGCTTCTGCTATGGCTTTCCTTAATCTTCCTTTCTTCATTCCCATCTCCCTTAAAACATCCAGGAGGAACAGGATCGTGTCCCTGCTCATATCCAAGCCTAAGATCCTACTTTGTGACCGTGGATAAACCCCTTGGCCTTAGCTTCCTACTCATGCAAAGAGCGGGCTGGCAGCACTCCTGCCCGGTGGCAAGCTGTGCACAGGAGCGCTCTGCCACATGGCTTGTTAAAAAGTTCCTGTCACGCTCCTAGAGAATAGAATAGAATAGAATAGAATAGAATCATTAAGGTTGGAAGTGACCTCAAGGATCATCTAGTCCAACCATCCCCCCACCACCTATTCCCCACTAAACCACGTCCCTAAGTACCACATCCAACCTTTCCTTAAACACCCTCAGGGATGGTGACTCCACCACCTCCCTGGGCAACCCGTTCCAATGCCCGACCACCCTTTCAGAGAAGAATTTTCTCCTCATCTCCAACCTGAACCTCCCCTGGCGCAACTTGCAGCCATTTCCCCTTGTCCTGTCACTAGTTATCTGTGAGAAGAGGCCAACCCCCAGTTCACCACAACTCCCTTTCACGTAGTTGTAGAGGGCAATAAGGTCTCCCCTGAGCCTCCTCTTCTCCAGACTAAACAAGCCCAGTTCCTTCAGCCGCTCCTCATAAGACCTGTGCTCCAGCCCCTTCACCAGTTTCGTTGCCCTTCTCTGGACACGCTCCAGGCCTTCGATACACTTCTTGTGGAGGAGGATAACCCATGGCCCATGGAGGCAAGTTTCCTTCTCCAACGAAGGCCCTGGCCCTTGCAAAGCTCAGGAAACCTGCTGAACGGTGCTTGGATATCACAGCAGGAGAAATCCGAGAGAGCACGTCGGTCCCAGCACCTGCATCTGAGTCAGCAGTCACATTAGCAGCTTGCTGCCTTTCAGATCCAGCTCTTTCAGCCCTGCTTGGCCTTCAATCTATTATTTTCTTTTCTAAGCCAATCAGCCTCATTCTTTATCTCCCACCGGCTGGCTTTCTTCTCTCTCCCACACCGTGTGCAGACAGACGCTCTGGCTGCGTTTCTCTCTGCTTGACTTCTGCTTACAAAACCCTCAGATCCTGCTGCCTGCCCTTGAATCGCAGCCTGGCCTGTCTCGTGTACCGTTGATAAAGAGACCAAGGGAAAGACATAAAAAAACCCCTCTTTTCTCCATGGCGACTGACTTGGCTCTCCTTTAGCTCTTGTGTTTGCGAGCGACTTTTGCACAACCACGTTTTCCTTGATGCCCCCCCCCACCCCGCTGCTTCTTTTTTGCTGCTTCCTTCAGAGAGAGATAAAAATTGTGTTTAAAAGAGAGGAATTATGTCAGTGCTACGTATTACAAACCCCACTATTTCATAGCTAATATACGTACTATATATGCACAATCACTTCGACCGGTAAAACGTTTCGAGCACTCCAGGCATGGATTGGCCTTTCACAGCTGCCCCTCTCCCACAGGGCAGGGACGACTCCCAGAAACCAGCCTGCATGCCAACGCTCCTTTTGGGTCCCAAGGGTGTTTAATAGCAAGGCCGCGGTCCAGCTGTGCCGAGGGGGCGAGGGCCTGGCAGCGGCAACGCGCGGCGGGATGCTGGAAGGTCCCGCCTGGGCCTGAGGGGGAGGAGCAACATGGCGGCGGCTGCGCTGGAGTAGGCCGAAGCGCGCTCCAATCCCTAAGAAAACAGGATTAAGGCTTCCCACTGCTCCCAGGACCGATTCTTTTCCACACCGCGGAGACGAGGGCACCCCGAACCCCCCCTTCGCAGCCTCCCGGGGGCGGCCCGGCCACTGTNNTGCGCGCTGGGCGCGCGCCCGCGGTTGCCATGGAGACGGCGCCGCCGCAGCGCGGGGAGGGAGCGAGGCCTGCGCCGCCATGAGCTCGGAGCCGGGCCCGGGGCTGCCCTTCCTGCCGGGCTGCGCCTTCAGGGACCCCACGGTGAGCGCAGCCGCCCGGCCTACCGTGCCTCTCGGGGAACCCCTACCTCCGTTCCCGCGGGACACCCCCAGTGGCGTCCCGGCCTAGCATGGCCCCCCCGCCCCGAGAGGCGCCCTGAAAATGCCCCTGAGAACTGGACCTCCGCATCCCCCACCTGCCCCAGGGGCCTGTCAGTGACTTGTACCCTGTCCGGCTTCCCCCGGTACCCCTGAACACACCTCCGGGGAACCTGGTTCTCCCTCAGACCCTCCTCTAACTCCCCGGGAGCCTTGGTACCCCTAAACTCACCTGATATTCCCCTGGGGGACATGTTAGTTCCTGAGCCCACCCCGAGGGAGCCACTTGTTCCCTCAGACCTCCCTCTAGTTTGCCCAAGCGGCCTGGTACCTCCCAAATTCACCTAATGTCCCTGAGGGGGGGCTTGGTGTCCTGTGAAGTGACCTCCAAGGGACCTGGTGCCCTGTACACTCGTGTGATGCTCCCCAGCACACCCAGTATCCACTGAACTCTTCCCCCAGGGGAGCTGGTCTTTTCCTAAGCCAACAAATACCTGCTGAGCTCACTTTTGGGGGACCTGAAGTCTCTGAACCCACCTGGTATCCCCCGATCCCACCCACAGCAGACGTGGTACTCCCCAAGTTCTTCCGATGTAATTTAAAGTCTGTTCCCATGGGACCAGGTATCCCTGAGCCCACCCTCCAGGGAACGTGCTACTCTTCATCTTGTCCCCAAGGAACCCATTGCGTCTTGCACCCATCTGAAATTATCCTGATAGCTTTGGAGAGGTAGGTTACCCCAGCCTCATATGAGACCCCCAAAACTTTCTCTGTAACTGCAGAAATACTGTCTGCAAACTCACCCCTTGGAGATCCCACACCCTTGAATCCATCCGGTAGTTCCTCCGCCAGCTCGTGCAGTACCCCAAAGGAAGGCATATCCCCATATTCACCTGACAGTCTGGAAACCTGATTCCCCCAGGGAAACTCCTGTTTCTCTGAACCGTCTCAGTTTTCCCAAAGGGATGTGTCCTGAACTTGCTACTCGTTCTGATACTGCCCTGAACCAGGACCCTTAAACACACCTGATACTCCCTCAACTGACTTGATATACCCAGGAGAACCAACACTGTCCAAACCTTGGGCAGTGCTCCGCTAGGAATAAATCCTCAAAACCATCCCAGCACATCCTGGACCCACCCGCCACCCTCAGAGGGACAGATAGACCCTGAAGTGACCGATCTCCTGGGCAACCAATACTCTCCTGATATCCGCTTCTCCAAAGCTCTGATACTTCCACAAATGCTCTCCTGGTATCTCCTGGAGAACTGAATCCTTGATAGTCCATAGGGGACTGATGGTGTGGAACCTGAGAATGTGATAGTCTTCAGAGAACTGATACCTCTCTGCAGAACTGATACCACCACAGCCTCCAGGATCCTGCCAAGGAAGTGAGACCCTCTCAGCTACTCCCAGGTTCCTTGGAAGAAATGGTGTCATCTTCATCCTCTGCACTTGAATTGATCCCTCAGTGAGGAAGCAACCTCTCCATTTCCCCATTCACAATGGCCCACACACTGAGGAGCTGATAAGACCGAATTGTTTCAATGCCCTCTTGAGGAAGCAGTTCTACAGATGCGAATGGATACTCCCTCAGTTCCAGTACTGTTTCAGAGCAGCTGACAGCTCTGCCCTTCCTTCTCCCTGGGGAACTAATATCTTGAGTCTTGACACCATTGCTCACCTTCAACTCAATGCTACTAATGCCAGTTTGAGAAACCAGCAATGCTCCCCAGCTTATCTGTTCTGTAGGGAACAGATAAACCAGGGCAGGCTGTGCATTTCCCTGGAGGTTCATGTCCTTAAGAACAGGCTCCTCCATTTCCATAAGGCTCTGTATTCCAAGTGATGCCCCTTCTTCCCCTTGTTCCCTTCCAATACATCCAAGTTGCCTGGTCATTGGGAGAACAAGACCCCAATATGCTCTGCTATGCCAGGGTAAGGAACCTCATGTACTTGCATGTGAACAGTTTGTCATGGGACATGCTGTACTGAAAAAAGCTACCACAGCAAAACCCTTGAAACAGGACTACATGTCCTTCATACTGCTATTGAAAACTGACACCTCCAGAACAAGCACTTCCATGTCTTCCTGATAGGTCCCCTAGACTGTGGTCCACAGAAGAGAGACCCTCTTACCAATCCAAGCTACCCTTTGGCAAATCTTCTCAAGTGATGGTGAGCCCCGCTGCAGGTCAGCCCACTCTGCTCTTCTCGTATCACTCACAGAGCCTCTTAACTTCCCAGGACACAGACCTCACGCTTATTTGATGTTCCAACAGAAGTGCTTATCCTCCCGAAAGAGGAAAGCGTCCCTTCCATATCTTGCCACTTCAACACTCCTGATATTTCTAGAGGAGACTACAGTATTTCCGAGGTACCCTTGTGATAGGAATTTCTGTAACTCCCCAGATGGAGCGGGGAGGCACCTCTAAAGGATTGTGGCAACACCGAAGGGATCTACTGCTCCCTTAGGAAGATACTGTCCTGTGTTGCCTAGAGCAGTGGTGGTGGTGTCACTAATACCTGTTTGACAGATGTGCTCTTGACAAGGACTGTGTCATGATGGGCCTTGGTAAAGCCCGTCCAGATCATTCTGGATGCTTTTGTGGGAGCCCAGCTTTCTCTGTTTTCCTAAATAGCACCTTCACTTTTCTTATTCTGCTTGTGTGTGGCTTAGGGCTACCCCAAGATGGTTGGACTTGATGATCTCAGAGGTCCTTTCCAACCTTAGTGATTCTATGATTCTATGATTCAAGGATAAATTGTCACTGTACCGGTCTTAGTGGTGCCTTCCAGCATGAGCAGTCAAACTATTTTCTAAGTCAGTGATGACCGTAACGAATACTCTTAGTCATGCAGCAATAAAGGTTATCTCAGAATCATTGTCAGCTTAATAACTTTATTTCCTCAATATCATTTATAACGACTTGGAAATCCACAACGAACATTTCTGCCCCTAGCAAAATATTATTTCCTCTATCAGTAAAATCCTGCCTGCTTCAGTCATGTGAATGCCTCTCCTGACCTCAGCAGTGCTGTGGGTATGTAAGGAACACCCACGGGACTTAGCCGAGCAGATCGGTATTTTAGAGTAATTGGTAATGTTTTGATAGTACGAAGTACTGATAATGTTTTAAGGAGATCTGGACTCCAGAAATGGCTTTGCAGTGTTCCTCTGTGTGAGCCCTAGTGATTGCTAGTAACTCATTTTGCCTCAGTTTTCCAGTCTGTAAAATGGGGATTGCAAAACTTGTTTTCCAAGGGAATGCTGAGAAGTGAAAACTTCTGTGTTCAAAGAAGAAGAAAACTTCTGTGTTCAAAGAAGAAAGTATTGTTATAGCTTAGTGCTCATCTGACAGAGCAACAGGGACACGGGGAGGGGAACGGCGTTTGCGTGAAGCGTTATGGACTTGCCAAAAAGGAGGACTTCATTCAGTGGAATGTCTCCGGATATGGATTGGGAGCAACTAATTTGGAGTTTACATTCTGGGTTTTCCCTTTTAAATTTACGTGAGTCACCTGATACCGTGAGATGTTATCTGGCATCCATGCTCACCTGGGAGAGCCTATCGACTCTGGGAGTCTTCTGAATGTACGAGGTGTTTTCTTTAGGCAACTGTGGCCCCTTGAGAGCCCGTTCACGTCTGACAAACACTGATAAAATTGCACAATTTAAAGACAAACTTCCTGGTTTTCCTTGAATATTTTTCCCATAGCTTTTCTTTGGTATTTATTGAACAGAAGGAAATGGCAGTTCTGTGGCAGGGCTAATGTTTATGAGATGTTCTCTTGTCTTCAGTAAGCTCGCTTATTTTCACCTGAGCCTGTTTTTCTAACTGCTCTGTCCACAACGTTGCGAGATCCGTAGTACCGGTTTCAAGAGAAAACAGGCAATTATGTGAAATTGAAGTGGGGCCTTGAAGGTATAAATAAGATTAGAGGCTTAACCGTGAGGGGTGAGGGAGGGGGTGGATGAGAAGTGGTTCGCACGCCTGAGGTTGGACGGATTGCAAGCCTGGGTCGGAAAAGGAGCTGAAACTTGTTCCTTCAGCACTAGAAATGCAACAAAAACAACTCTGTTTTACGTGACAAAAGTCAAGGTAAAATCAGGGGATTTTATTATCAGGGACTGATAATTTCTACTGCTTTCTCTGAAGCATTAAGTGTTGAAAGCCCAGTGGGACCAGCCAGGGACGTGTCATTTCAAATGCTTTCAGGATTGCAGATGAGGTACCAGCCGTGGTAGACGGTACCACAAGTCGAGTAACTTGGTGTCACTGAAGTCCGGTCCTTATCTTCAGTAGCGAGGAAGAGGACTGGGCCGACAGAGATCAGGTCCTACGCACAGCTCGGACCTTCCTGTGCCCTCTGGATAATTATTTGCGTTGAAGAATGACTCAGTAGCTGGCGTCAGGCAGACAGCAAAGATAGGTGAAAGGTTCCAAGAAGCCCAAAACCAAGATTAAACCAACAAAACAGAAAATAAAAGGTGACTCCTGAAGCCAGCATTACACAATGCTCACAGGGATAGAATTCTTCTCGTCTTATGAGGCTTCTCATTAATCTGCTATAGGGTCTTACACTGTGGTTAGAACAGAACAGAACAGAACAGAATAGAATATTTCAGTTGGAAGGGACCTACTAGATGATCCAACCTTCAGTTGGATCATCTAGTCCAACTGCCTGTGTGATCCTTGGATAGGCTGTGGAGGGAGGTGGTAAACAGTTAATGAGCTTTGGTACGTTTCATAATTGCAGTTCTGGGAGCATGACACACCTCGATTTAGCTCAGGAAAGAAAATCCTGTGAATATCATCCCCAGGAGAGGGTTAACAAAATAAACAGTGATGGAAAACACAGAGGGTGCACAAGGTGTAATAGTCAAGGGAGCGCTGTAAGGCGGTAACGGAGCGGGCTCGGCGGGTGCTCTGTGCTGCCATAGCACAGGGTAGGCAACAAAGACTTTCTGAGATCAACACTAGGGCCGATAAAGTGCTGTCACTGCATTCTGGGCACGGAGAATGGTGGCAAGAGGGAAATTAAGTGATTTAAGTTCTTGAGTCTGTGCCAGCGCTAGGATTTGAGTTCTCTCTGCTGCTTTGCTCCTCCAACCACTTACTGGTTTTTTCAGCCTTCTTGATCTACATTTAAAATCTGTTTGTAAGTAACTGCTGAAGTAGGTTATAATAAAATGCTGGG
>VWZZ01006100.1:37337-58012 GCA_013399095.1 Psophia crepitans
GGCTGTCTCAGAACTGCTCAAGACCTCGATCCCTATGGGAACCTGCATCCCATAGCTGGCCAGAAACTACATCGAAGTGTCTGATCAGCTCTGTTCTCGCAGAATTAAGTGCTGCAGTCTGCTCTGAGATGCAGTTTTCTATGCAGAAAATTAGTTCTATCCCAATAAAACCGGGACAACATGCGTGTCAGTAAACCAGTTTACTGGCAGTAACCCAGCACCTGGCAGTAGGTGAAATAGCAGGCGACCAAGGAGGAGCAGGGAAAAGGTTGTATTTTTTACGCCTGTCCCATGCAGACCAAACTTGTACAAGGCAGGTCTTGATAAAAGCCCTCATGATGCCTCTGCCATCACTCACAGATTTGGCTACAGTTGGCTTTGATGATTTTATAGATTACAAACCAGTAACTTTGCACTGCCAAAAAAAAAAAATTACAAATAATTTGTCTGAATAGACTAATCACGGTGCTCAAATTGTTTCTTTCTCTCTCCCTTTGGGATCTTCCCCCTTGACAGATTTTGAAGTTTGATGCCTATTTCCAGGAAGAGGTTCCTCTCTCCGCAGAAGAACATTATCGAATCCGCCAAGTGGCAATCTATTACTACTTGGAAGATGACAGCATGTCCGTCATAGAGCCTGTTGTGCAGAACTCTGGCCTTCCTCAAGGCAAACTTGTTAGACGCCACCGAGTGCCCAAGAACGACCGTGGGGATCATTACCACTGGAAAGATCTGAATCGGGGCATGAACATCACCATGTATGGCAGGACGTACCGCATAGTCAACTGTGACCCATTCACGCAGGTGTGTTGCTTGTACAGAGAACACCGACCCAAAGCATCTCAGGAGCTACAAGTGGCCAGACCTGTCAGAGTCCGGTGGCCTGCATCTGTAGCTTTCACCATAAGTGGTTTGCAATCTTTCGTTTCGCTTTTTGTGGACAGTTCTTTCTTCAGATCAATGGGAAGTTCAAGGTGTATTTGCTGAAAGCACATTAATTGTTTGGTATATTTAGTCCAGATGAAACGTTGTGCATGTATGAAAGAGAAATTACTGATCCTAACTCTTTTCTGCCTTAATACGCTTTGGTTAAGAATAGGGGAAGGGAATGTAATAAGAAACTCCGCACCCATGTACAGCCAAGCCAGAAGAGCAGTCATGATCCGTGGGTTGAGAATCATGGTGTGAAGTGACCTTTCTAAGAGAGCTTACTCATTGCCTGCTTTTCTACTTTTCTATTTCTGGCTATTTCTGTACCAGAAAGTGAAATAGTAACAACCCAATAACAACAACAAATACCAGTGTAATGATATCCTGTTAGATTGTCCCCAGTATAAGCTCAGCCTTGGTCAACTACTATTCTTCCAAGCAATTCCCAGGAGTGGTCCAGGAGTTAGGATGCTCCAGGGACCATTCCCAACAGGTGATTTACGTGCAGCCAACCTGTTGTGAAGGCTGAGAGAGTTTAGATTCAGGCTGTTCCTGGCCAGTTGGCCTCAGCGCCCAGGAATGTTTCCAAGCACCTGTAATATATCGGTATATATGTGGCTGTTGAGAATGTGTGGGGTCAACTCTGCTGGAACTGTATGACTGTTAAACTCAGTTCACATCAGATGAAGAGCTGATTCTCATGTTAATGTTGGTTGGTTGATGGAAAACATGAAATCACAGAATTGATTGACATGAGCTACGGTGGGCCTCTACCTCTCAAGGCCACTTGTCTATTTATCATTAACTGGCATGCTCCAGATCTGAAAATAGAGAATCTGAAAGTGTGAACCTGCTTTGTGAGTCTTCAGAGTGATCTCACAGGCCTGTTGGAGATGTTTGCATAGGTGCTTCCTGGGCTGAATGTTTTCATGGGGTCACTTTCAAGGCCAAAACGGAAGAGGTCCATTGACTTCAGAGTTTGTTTTGGGTGGTTGATGTGAGTACACAAGTAATACCCTAGAGTTTGTTGATGCATTCAAGGTAAACAAAAAATCTCTTCATTAACAGATTGTCCTCTTTCTGTGGCAAAAGTACTCCTCCTGAAGGATGGACCTCTGGCACACATCCTTGTGGCCCAAAGGGCCTCAGTGGCCCTAGCGTGAGTAACACTAACTTCCACTGTCTGACAAATTCTGCCCTAGGTCTCTTCCAAATTCCAACTGACTACATCCACTAATTTAATTTTTTTCATTTACATAAAAGAGACCAACTGACAATTACCCTGCATTTAAAGCCCTAAGGCTAAGGAAAACTCTGCTCAAGTAAAATCTGAGTTAGGATGTTGAGGACAGGACTGCCCTGAGTAATTAAAGGGCACGCAAAGCTAAGAAGCAGCTTAAACAGAAACATCTTGGTCATCTTCTATGGTGTCAGCAGCAGTAATATTCCTGCAGCCTGGTGGTCTGTAAGGAGTGGACTTTCAGTGTTCTGACAACACTCATCTCAGCCCATCTGTAATCTCTAGTTGCCTCTTACCTTCAGAACTCATGGCAGCATTAACACCTCAGACAACCTTCCTAGGTGTTCCTGGAGAGCCAAGGAATTGAACTGAACCCTCCAGAGAAAATGGTTTTTGATCCTTACACGGAACTGCGTCGGACGCCTACGCGCGAGTACATCACACCATCAGATTTCGACCAACTCAAGCAGTTTCTGACTTATGACAAGCAGGTGAGAGAGCTGGTGGTGATTACCCACACATATACGTGTTATGGAAACCCAGGTCTTGTGAGTGTCCACAACCTTCCTCATTCTAAAAAAAATTCAGTCCAATGAACAGGCTCCAGATTTGCTCCTTGGCTTTAGTAAAAAACAAAAACTTTTATCCTTTCGCTGGGCTTTGTGCCTTGTGAACAGCTTCTCTGAAATGCAGAGACGATGTTGTAGATCCTCCATCTCTCTCTTGCTTTGTGTTGAGATGAGACAAGCCACCTGCCTCGGGAAGTTAGCAGAGAGGGCCAGATGCAGCACCGACACGAATGGCCGTGCTGGACCCTCTCCTCTCTTCCCCCAAAACATCGATGCCAGGTACCAGAGTGGGTAATTTCAGACAAACACAAATGCCACTTGCTCTGACTGAATTCTCCCTCTGCACACAGTTGACTATCACCCTCTCTGCTCCTCTGGATCTTCTTCTTTTCATCTAGAAACAACGTAAGAAACCCTATAGACCTATACTGGAAAATAGACCAGGGCCAGGACACGACCCGAGTTCTGCATACTGTCCCCGGCCAGCTGTCGATCAAACGGTTCCTGGCCACCCGCTAGGTGTAAGTTAGCACAGATCAGGTTCATAGCCAGTTGCCATTTTGGATGGGGTCACCCTGTCTTGAGGGGAACAGAGGGTTTTTTTGGTCATACCTGCCATTTTACTGCCAGTTTAGCCTTAGAGACTCAAGTCTGTGCTGGGCCGACCCTGCCTGCAACGGCTATTGGGCTGGCTGCGTAGGAGCTGTACCGTGGGGAATTCTTGGGCACTGCAGCGTGAGGAGTTTGAGCTCTGTGGCATTAAAAGATGATCGTTTCGGGGTCTGCAGTGGGTGCAGCCTCCTCAGGGCTGCCGAGTACATTCCCCTCTGTCTTCCTCAGCGTGAGAGTGGTAAAGAATTGGCCATGAAACCTCTAAGAAGTTTAAGAGTCAAAACAAGATTCTGTCTTCTGTATGAAGATTCACTGTAAAAATCACTTCCCTTAAGCCTACTTCTCTATTCATTCCTGAGCAATTATTTTCTGCTGTTTGTTAACCACTTCCCCCCCCATTTTTCCTCACGCAACCTGAACTAAATTTCTTGTCTTAGCATAAACTGTTCTCTCTCACTTGCTGCTGTCAGGGTAAGCCAGCTCTCCAGCCTCCTGCCACCCTTCCCACAACAGCCCATTCATTCCAGTACCTACGGTACAAGGACTTCGTTCTTCTGTACCTGGCAAAGATTGCTGCGATGCCTCCAATCACCCAACCCACTTCGACCCACTTCATTTGGACAAAGGATTAGTAATTCTGATCTATGTCTGTCTTCTCTGCCTCATTTTTTTCTCCACCCCAGGTCCTTCGCTTCTACGCCATGTGGGATGACACTAACAGCATGTTTGGTGAGAATCGGCCTTACATCATCCATTTCTACTTGGCAGATGACACAGTGGAGGTTCGGGAAGTCTACAAGCAAAATGATGGTAGAGACCCATTTCCAATACTGATAAAACGCCAACGCTTGCCCAAGACCTTTGTGGACAAGAAAAGTAAGTTTAGATTAGCCAGCACATCTGTCTGTGCTAACGTGCCTTGGTGGGTGGGCACATATGTAGTGGCTGTGTCAGAGGTACACCGAGCCTGGAGAAGTTTTGCTGAGAACACTCCAAGTGTCATCGTTTTTTGGCCAAAGAAAAATTCTTCAAACGATTACCAAATTCTTTATCTTTTGGGAAACAGTAGCGTGACGGCAGTACCAACACTTTCCTGGAGCTATTTTTCCAGCTTGCTTTTGTATCCCTTTTCACTAGGAAATGGTAACATCTACCTCGTTGGTTTATTTCTCCTTTTGCTCCCTTGTCCTTAGAGACCTTCCCAAGCTGTGTGCTGGAGATCTCTGATCAGGAGGTACTCGAGTGGTACACAGCTAAAGATTTTGCTGTTGGCAAATCTACCACTCTCCTTGGACGCACCTTCTTCATCTACGATTGTGATGAGTTCACGCGAAACTTCTATCGTGACAAATTTGGCATCACAGACTTCCAGCCAGTGGAAATGAAGAAGAAACCACTTCAGGAAGTTCCACAGGTACTGCAAACAATTTCTCAGAGGAAGGGAGGGAAGGAAGCAGTCGATATAAGCTCTTACAGCATAGGTTCAGCTTAGTAAGAACCTGTAGTAAACAAATTCAGCTGAAGGAAAAGAACAAGTAACTTGAAAAAGAGAAAGCAAAAATGGTCATAATCAATATAAAAATGAAAATCCTCTGAAACTGTTGATTGCTAATACTGTAAAGGACAAAGCACTTGCTGATATTGATAGAAGGAACTCTGGTTATGTCTGTACTAGAAAATTTAACGGTGTCAGGGTTTGGTTCCGGCTGGGAAGCCAGCTGGCACAGTACGGCTGCACTCATGCTACTGAACTCTCCCTCACCCTCCAAATCAGGGTGGCTACGTCCAAACTGCCTACTGGGAACGGTCACAGCCCTTGTTACCTCCCAAACCCAGCCTAGGAACCTCCTGGAGTGCTAGCTGGCCTCGACCATGAACATCATCGGGATTAACAGTGTAACCACACAGGTGATTGAGTTCACGTGCACAGGAAGGTTTAGTTATTAGTATAGGCACATGCTCTTCATTCAGAGAAATTATCTGGCTTTCTGACTTTCAGATTTTCTTAATTCTCTTAAATATTGCTATAATTAAGGGATCCAACACATAGCCGGGCTGGTAGCATCTCTACTGGGCAGGATGTCACAGCTATCGCTACCTGGTGGCAGAAGATTTCTTTCCAAACAGATGGTTTCTGTAAGTTGTCTTGCAAACATTGTCTTGTTGTTAGCTTCAGCTGTTGATATCTCCTCTGGACGCAGGTAATTCCTCCCTATAATGGTTTCGGCATCCTCGAAGACTCTCTTCAGAACTGCTTTTCTCTGCTTCCAAAGCCTCCCCGGAAAGATATAATTAAGATGCTGGAGAACGATCACAAGGTGCTGCGGTACCAGGTGGCCCTGGTAAGTGCTTTCCTTGGTGGTATAGTGCCAGCTTATGCCGTAGAGTCAGAAGGGTGAGAGGAGCAGCCTGCTCAGACACGGCTGTTAGCAAATTCTCCGCTGCGCTGGTGAGAAAAGAGTTCCCCAAGCCAACACGCGTGCCCCTCCGGGGACGCCGTTGGGTCATTGCCTACTTGCTGTGACAATTAGCAGCACGCTAAGGCAGCAAAAAACAAGGCCAGGATGTACAAACCCAGACATGCTACAAAACCGTAGCCGTTTATGGAATAACTCCCGCTGCCACCAGCACGTGACAGATGGCCCGAACTGAAACAGCACTGCGGCTGGGCGCCGTGCCTCTGCCTGCCTTCAACTGCTGCCCCTCTGCTGCTGGCTCCCGGCACCTGGATGGATGAGCTGCAGAACCCGGGGTGTCCACGGGGACGGTGCTTTCCACCCACGGCAGCGGCACTCAGGTCCTGGCCTTTGTGCCAGCTTTACAGTGGGTTTATGCAAGGAGCCTCTGGCACGTTCAGCAGCGGCAATGGCATTTCCTGTGCTGCCTGGTGCCTGCCCTTCTCCAAACACGCAGGGTGAATAAGGGCTGATTTCTTTTCCCCATTGTGCAGGAGCTCCTAAAGGTCACAGCTGACGAGGTCAGATCCACTTAATTTTAAACTAAGCAAGTAAACCCACTGCTGTGTCAGGGGAGTGTCTTCCTGTGACTAAGAGCTGGACGCGGGGCCAGCCTCTCTCAGGCACTCGGTGTAATGAAAAATAGAACTTTAATACTGAATTTTACAGCCGGCCTCTCTGTGATGAATCATTCCGTATAGGATATTCCTTTCTCTTGGATTGCTCAGTCTGTGGAAACACTGAACATACTTGGTCATTGCAGCCCAGATTCTGCTTGTGTTAGCCTGACTAGAGCAAGTAATCTCTGAAATTCAGATACTTACTGCTGTCTAGGGCTTTGTTATGCTATGTCAGCATATTTGTAGCTTTTGGCCTGTATCAAGTGCTTTTAGTCAGCTATAAAAAAAAAAAAGCTATGAACTCTGGGTGCTTATGAGTGGGTTACTAAGTGCTTCCAAGCACCCCAGGTAAGAAAAACCTGACTGAAACGTTCTTTCCCAAAGCCACTACCTTTCCTCTAGGAATCACCAAATCCCGAGGACAGAAAGCGTCGTTTCATCCTCTCTTATTTCCTCTCTAATGACATGATCAGCATCTATGAACCCCCAGTCCGTAACTCTGGCATCACTGGAGGCAAATACTTAGGAAAGACCAGAGTTGCCAAACCAGGCTCTACTACAGAGAATGCCACGTACTACGAGCCCTCAGACCTCACCATCGGTTCTACAATTGAAGGTAAGACTGGATTGATAGTAGCCTGTGAGCATTTGTCTTCAGAGCCTGCTCTGATACGTCATTTATTGCACGGACAGCGCGCACACCTTCCTTTACTTGAAAGATCCGTTCCTTCTGGGTGTCATCACATTTGAGTTTCCATGTCAGCGGCTGGTGTACGTTGATATAACTCTGTTACTCCAAAGTAACTCTGTTACTCCAAAGTGTTTGGACCTTTAATTTAATTAAGGAAAGAGTTACGTTCTCCTTAGCACGCGTTCAGTCTACATTTTGGGACCTGCCAGGATTCACAAGGTTAAAGCAATGCCAGAGGTATTCCAGTAGCAAAGGCCTATCCCGTAAGGAAAACCCATCCTGTAAGGAAAATAAATGTAATACTGAAAGATTAGAAACACACCAGTGCTAATGGGGGGGTCATTGTAGGCACAGGCACGGGGCCTTCGCCCTCAGCAGCTGCTTTTCGGGCAGCGAAACTATTCGCCCTTCAAAGACCAAAAGATCAGCAGAGCTCCATCAAGTCTGAGCCCAGGCTGAAAGGCAAGTAATGCTGCTGTCTTTGATGCCTCTTCCCCAGTGTTTGGCCACAGGTTTGTTATCACTGACGCCGATGAATACGTGCTTAATTACGTGGAGAGCAACGCAGAGCGTTTCCCTGCGGCGACGCTGCAGTCCCTGAGGGATCATTTTCGCCCACGGCAGGTGGTAAAGGAGACTGCCAACAGGTAGGTTTCAAAGGATGGCATTGCGGAGCCAAACGAGACTCGGGGTTGACAACTAAGGGGATTTCCAGCGGCCTCCGTGGGCTCCAGCCTGCTGTCTAATGGCTGCTCGGCTGATTATTCAGCTCCAAGCGCCTGGACGTGTCTGGAGGGGGTCGACTGTGGACTATATAATGTCTTGGCTGCTGCTGACCCCAAAAACCTTGCAGGACAGCTCTAGCTCAGCAGCAGAGATACTTTCAGCTGAAAGGACACAGTCATTTTTTTCCCAAAAGACAGCAGTTAACTGTAGCAGATGCTGCTCACATCTCTGCATGAGCCACTAGATCATCGCAGGCTCAACGGAGGGTTGGTGGAGTCTTTTTTTTTTATTCCTTTTCGTTTGCTCTGGCTGTGCTTATCAGCCCATCAAAACCTAGACCACATCTTCTTTTTTTAGCTGTCTGGATCCAGTTTGGGTGACCCAGTAACAACCCTATTACCTCACAAAACACTCTGGAATCAGTCAGATCGTGGTAGTTCAGGGGCACTGGTTGAAACCAGAGTAGCGTACGGTTCCTGGGACCGCATGGGGCACACAAAGCAACGCTCCTTGTCCCAGAGCACTTGCAGACAAAAGGTGCATGGGGGAAATGTCCCGCACAGGGAAAATAGTTTACCTAATGCTCCAAGAGCAAGACTGAGCTTCATCTCCAAGTCCAAGTCGAGATGACCTTGCCATAAAAACCAAGCAGCCTAGAAGCCTGCTGTGTATTCAGAAATACAGTCCAGCCAGCCATGGTGGGCAGCCAGCACAGCAGTGGCACAGTAAGGCTGCCAGAAGTGGCTTTTACATGAAGTCCCATTCTTCCTTTCTTCTACAGTGACATCCCCACGCTTGGGACCAACAAGCAGGAACTGGATGAATTAATTGTGCAGGTTCAGGAAGAGCTGAAGCTCCATAAGTGCTTAAACAACAAGAACATTCGGGAGGCGTTGCTTCAGCGTGACAAGGATGGCTCTGGCATCCTGGACAAAGCAACGTTTTTAGCTCTTTGCAACAGCTTGAGTGTGCCGACCGACACCGTTCTTCTTAACAAGGTCAGAGGGAAGGGGTCCTGTGCATATCGAATTCCTGTCCTAGAGCTCTTCTACACACCAGCCCTAGCCAGGCAAGAACAAAAGCTGCTCTGCCCTACAAAGGGGAACGGCTTCAAGAAAAGCGCAGGAGAGTCCCAGTTCAGAAAGGCCACTGAGCTGTTGGACTGGCCCTATGTCTTAAAGGAGGAGATAACAATTGCTGTCCTCACAGAATCACAGAACATCCTGAGCTGGAANACGTTTTTAGCTCTTTGCAACAGCTTGAGTGTGCCGACCGACACCGTTCTTCTTAACAAGGTCAGAGGGAAGGGGTCCTGTGCATATCGAATTCCTGTCCTAGAGCTCTTCTACACACCAGCCCTAGCCAGGCAAGAACAAAAGCTGCTCTGCCCTACAAGGGGAACGGCTTCAAGAAAAGCACAGGAGAGTCCCAATTCAGAAAGGCCTCTGAGCTGTTGGACTGGCCCTGTGTCTTAAAGGAGGAGATAACAATTGCTGTCCTCACAGAATCACAGAACATCCTGAGCTGGAAAGGACCCATACGGCCCACCAGCCCAACTCCTGGCCCCACACAGGNCCAGACCCTTCCCCACCTTTGTTGCCCTCCTCAGAACACTCTCCAAGAGTTTTATGTCCTTAAGTAAAGGGAAGAAATATTACCCAGATTTCCCCCCAAATGAGCAGCCTGGTGTTTGGCTGCACTGGTTTGCCTCAGAGATGAGCAGAAGAGGTTGTCTATCACGACAGAGATCAGGCTGCTGCAGAGCCACTGAGTGTCTGTCATGACTTAAGCTTGCTTGGGCTTGAGCCAGATGCTGCTGAGGTGCTTAGGGAATGAGGCTTGGGAAAGCTGAGACACATCTGCACAGTCTGCACAGCAGGAAAAGTGAGGGAAACTGAAGAGAAAAGTTCATGCAGCAGGGATGGAGGATCCTTTCAGGAGAACGACTGGCGAGGATGCTTTCTTAGCATGAACTGATAAGCAGTATCCTGTTGGCCAATGAAGTTAGACTCAGAGTTTAAAGAAATGTAGAAACCAGAGGGAGTATTTCCCTTGCTCAAAAAACCACCCCATTTTCTAAACCAGCCAACCGCGAGCATCACAGCCGTGGTCAGAAAGGTGCCAGGCAGGGTGTTCATGGCTCTGGATGTGCACTGAATCAAGGCCTCTGACCAGCACCCAGGGCTCATCGGAAACCACTCCGCCCCGAGGAATTTACAGTGTGGTGACCGTCCCTCCTGCTTCCATCCCGACAATGGGAGATGACGTGACATGGCCAACAGCCCGTGGAGAACCTGTGATAATTGAGGCCGCACCCCCACGTTTGGAGCCCAGTCTAGGACCTGTACACTAAAAGCATCCCTCTTCTCTCCTGAAATCTCAGTGAGAGTGTGCCCGGAGCCCTCAGAAGTGTGGCGGTGCCATAGATTAAACACACGGCAGGTAGTTAACTACTGTCTGCACCGGAGAGGAGCACAGCCACCAGTCACGCGAGAGCAACCCTGGTGAATAGAATAGAATAGAATCATTAAGGTTGGAAGAGACCTCAAGGATCATCTAGTCCAACCGTCCCCCCACCACCTATTACCCACTAAACCACGTCCCTAAGTACCACATCCAACCTGTCCTTAAACACCCTCAGGGACAGTGACTCCACCGTGTCTCCAGGAGACAAGGGGAAGAAGAATCCTTTCAAGGAACTGTGATATTAGACCTTTTCCATCTCCCTGCGTGTCAGAAGGAGATCAGTTATGCGATTAAAGAAACAAAAGCCCTCTTTCTTCCCCTTAGGCACACAAAGGCTATAGCTCCGTACCACAACGCAGGGTCAGGCACGGGTACCAGACCTGGCTCGTTAGCAGGGCTGTCGCTGAGCTCAGTTATTTGTGTCTCCCTTTACTCTATGTGCACGCACACTAAAGCGACAGCAGTGAACGGGAACGGCTGATACGCTGCCCCCGTCCCACTTGGGGCAGGGATTTCTGTGGGGTCTCCGAAAGATTTGCTGTGGCCTGTGTCAGTCTGTGGTCACACGTGAATTTTCGTGAATCTGTTGCCCCTGTGGTGATACCTAGAAGGCAATCAGGATTAAACTCAAACACTTTCAACTCTTCTCCTTGCATGGATTAGTGGCATCTATAAGTGCTCAAGGTTACCTGTGATTCAGGATGCTACCAAGGCAGTAGGACCTTCCATGCAGGGAAATAAGATCCTCTGCTCTCTCGCACAAGGAGTACCTTTGGCAGAAAGAAATTTGTAGATTCTTGCAGCTCTTTGTTGATTGATGTTTCTTTTTTTTCCCTCAGCTGATTGACCTGTGTTCTTGTGGAGAAGACAAGATAAACTACCGTGACTTCCTTAGAGCCTTCCCCTCATGATTTTTGCCCACAAGCCGACACACAAGACCAGCAATAAAATTCTTAGCTGACTTGACTATAAGACATTGTCCTTCAAAAAGGATTCTCTATTCTTCACCTTGCCTTCACTCCCTCTCCCCCTCCATCCTCACTAGAGCCAGTTAATTTCACCCTCACTTTGTTAACTCTTTTTTCCTTCCAAACCTTTCCCTGTCCTTTTAGCTACCACCAAACTCACAACTGCTGGATATTGAAATGACACCCACATGAGGAAAACCTTCGGAGAACCAAAGCCAGGTTCTCCTGTTCATCTCTCAACTTCTTAATACAGTACACCAAGGCTTGATAGAGCTAATGCTGTCTAAAGCCTGGAGTGATAACTGCACTAGATTTCTCTTACAGCCTCAAAAGGGGCCTTTCATCTTCAAGCAGCGAAGACTGCCAGTTTAAATTGTTACCGGCATTGCAAGCACAACTCGGAGCCCTGCCGTGGGCCATGATGAACTCGTGCTTCCTAGTCTGAATGTAGGCAAGTCAGGCATGGCTGCTCTAAAAGTGTTAATAAATCTGTTTTAAATGAAAATGCCTCATGGCTGGAATAGCTAAGGACTAAAGTGAGGGGGGGAACCCCCACAAAACTGTGATTCTGGGTTTAGAATCATAGAATAGAATCATAGGTTGGTTTGGGTTGGGAGGGACCCTAAAGATCATCTAGTTCCCACCCCCTGCCACGGGCAGGGACACCCCCCACCAGCCCAGGCTGGCCAAAGCCCCATCCAACCTGGCCTTGGGCACTGCCAGGGATCCAGGGGCAGCCACAGCTTCTCGGGGCACCCTGTGCCAGGGCCTCAGCACCCTCCCAGGGAAGAATGTTTTCTTTGCTTGAAATGGAGCTGTGAGCTTCGCTCTCACACAGCTATGGAGATATCAGGGGTCTGTACACAAATCTGCTGACAGCAGCTTTGCATTTTTTAACAAAAACGTTGGGGAGAATGGTTTTAGGACTGAGACACTACCTAAACCCATCTTACTCAACCTGTCACCTTACCAGACAGGTCCAACGAGAAGGGAAAACTAGCAGTTGGAATCGCAACAGAGTTGTGACACGTTGCTCATCTCTCCACAAAGGTGAACGTGGCAGGGACCTTCTCACCCCAAATGACACCTGCCGGGCATCGCCGCTGAGCACACAGGCAGGGCAGCGACCACGCACACGGCAGAGAACAAAGCTCTCTGGAACGAAACACTTGATTTAAATCAGCTTTTGTGCTGCGGATTCCCACTTCTCCACGGGACAGGCCACTCGTGCCTCCCCTTGTTCAGAAAGGGCACCCCTCTTCCCTTCTGGGCTGTTCCGTGCTGCTGCTCTCTTGGAGCTCTCTCTGGTCCACCTCGGCTTTCCGAGCATGGCTTGGCATTGGGTGAGGTGCCCTCCAAGCAGCAGCTGACAAAGGCTCGCTTCTAAAGCCCACCTTAATCAGCTTTTCCAGAGACCAAGAACTTACAGATGAAATTACCGGAGCTGTAGGCTGTAGAAAAGAAAGTTGGAAACCACGCTGCGAAACCGTAACGCAATACTGAGCCGAAGCGTGGAGCCTGCCCCGGGGCCGGCTGCAGTTTAGCTCACCATAAAGCACGCACCTACACCACATCAGATAAATCATATCCCACAAACGCCCTTATCCTCCACTCCCGAGGATGAAGGCAGCCACGGGTAACTAACTCAGAAGCAGCTGCCCCTGCAGTAGACATGGGCACGCGAGAAGATGAAGCCCATGAAGCCACAGGGAATACGAGGACACAAGGTGCTGCACCCAAGGGGACAGACTGTGGCAGGAGAGAGAGCAGCACAACCCACCGCAGCCCGCTCTGGAACCACAGACAGCTTCGCAGAGTGATGAAGCATCAGTGGACAGCAGCAGTGGAACAATCTATGCCTTTTATTTATTTATTTCAGAAAAATACTCTCGTTGAGTTTATCACAAAAGTCATTTAACAACAAACAACAACAAACAAAATCCGTACAAAAAAATTTTAAGTGACAGGAAGAACGAAACAAACGGGGGAAAATATCAGAGACTGTTCCTTCCCCCCACCCCCTCCAAACTTAGGAAATTTGCACTAAAGCATAAATATGGAAGAGCAAAAATTTTTCCTCGAGTTCCTTCGCTGAAGTTTGGTCCGTCGAGTTCAACATACTCCAAGAAAAACTCTTCCCCGCTGCCAGCGAACCACCCCCAGCCCTGAGGCGAGGCAACAAACTTCACAGTTCGGGTATAAAACCTGCCAAACCATCTAGTACACACTCGTGAAGTTTACCAGGAGGCTGGAAATCCAACCCCATCATCTCTATCTACTGCTGACACAAGCAGGGGTCCATCTACCAAGACTTCATCTAAGGGGAGAGATGCGGCCGCTGTACACCCCGTGCACTGCGGTACAGGCAGGGTATCTACAGGCTTCAGGAGTCACTTGGAGGCAAGAGGGGCAGCATCCCACAATAGTCATTCTTCCCTCCAACCGGGAAGCCTCCAAAACTGTATTTTAAAATGGTGAGGTGAAGGTCCAGGGGATCTACAGGGGAACTGGAACTCGTCTTCTTTACTGCTAACCCAACCATGATGAGTAAGAAGAAATGATACGCTTCTATGAAAGAATCCTAAACAACAACAAGAAAACCAAACACCAACGCAACCGTAATGCCCCGTAACGTGAGTCACTCAAAAGTATGTGAAATGCTACATCTGTTCTCCCTCTGCCCCTCTCTCTTCCCGTGCCCGTTCCCCAACTACCTAAGACAAGAAGGGAGAACTGCTGCTGGCATTTCACAGCTCGGCTAGGCTAGGGCAGGAACCAAAAATCACAGGCTGCTCCATCCCTGACCACCTTCGGTTGGATGATGGACACGGGCTCCAAAAGCAGTCCCCAGCCCACCAGGAAGGGTGCAAGCAACGGCGTTACACTGGAAGCAAAGACTTGCAGTTCTGCACAGTCTCTGACACCTTCTGCACCGTGGTGGACAAAAGCTCCTGTTTGGGGTTGGGTCTTTTTTGCAGAAGACACAGGGCTGGACAAGATGGGGCACCAGAAGAGCACCCACTCAAAGAAAGCGGACTCACGGCATCTTTGTACGCAGAGCGGTCAAGGAGAACCTGACCACTAAGGGCTTGCAATGAAAACGCTCCGTTTGGGAAAGAAAAAGCTCTTTGGGTTGAAAAGAAAGTTCCGTCTGCTGAGAAGCGACACGGACGTCGAAGCGGTTCCTGCGGGCTCGCAGCCGAGGGATGGTGCTAGGAGACAGAGACAGAAGCAGCCTGCGGCGGCCCCTCCAACGGGGTGCCAGCGCATATTGCCTCGCAGCAAAGGCTCAGCTCAAAAAAAAACCACCCCAAAACCCCCCAAAAAAAAAAACAAACCCAAAAAGCCACCCGGGGATCCTGCCACATTTGGGTACAACAGAACGATGGGGCCTTCTGAGGACTAAATATAGGGGAGGGCAAAAAAAAAAGCCCCGTCATCTATAGGTTTCAAAAAAAGAATTAACACAAGGAAACGCTTCCAGAACAAACCGTCCCTTTTACTGGTAGCTCTATCAAAAAGAAAACAAAAACCCACATAAATGTAGCACACGTTGTACATACGTCGTAAAGAGGGGGGGGGGCGTTCAGCTACTGGTATAGCACACAGATCAGGCGTACGAGGGACTGCACGGCAACGTAAGGCACTCGGGGTACGAAGCAGCACCAGCTACGCTATGAAGGCACAGGATTGTGCAAGTGGAAAAGCTGCCTGAAGCAAAGCAGGCAGCAGGAGGAATCATTCAGCAGCCAGTTTTTTGGGGGGGGGCTGTACGTGTCACCCGCAGACAGAGTCAATACCTCGGCTGCTGCGAGGCACCGGCTTGGCAGAAAGGAGCGGCTGAGGCGCCGGAGAGATGCCGGCCAGCCGTCGCTCTCGGGGTGGGGGGGCATGTGGCAGTGGATGGCTGAGGATGGGAAGAAGCAGGAGAAAGGAAAAACCCATCACACCAGATCTTCTCCCTGCCCTCCCGAACATAAAGCTCTTCCCGCCGTCCTCATCACGCTGCACTGCGGGGACCGGCGCTGCCTCCGAGCCGAAACGTGTATTATCCACCCGGCAAGGGCAACGAGGAGGAACCACGAGGTCCCACCAAGGGCTCTGCTCCAACATCTCCTTCCTCGGTTCCCCTGAAAAAGGGGGGAACCCTCCCCCTGCACTTTCTCCCTCCGGGGCAGAGTGTTAGCTGGGGCTCAACAAGGAGAGGGGAAGGAAGGGAGAGAAGACAGAGAAGGAGGAAAAATAACCCGACCCAACTCAAAGAGAGTCAGAAAATCAACTGCCACCCGTTCCCCAAAGCACAAACGACGCGAAGGGTGACGGCGCCAGCCTGAAGCACTCGGAGAGCGCCGGAATTCAGCCGCCCCACGGGCTGAGCAACGGGCACGCTAAGGACCACGCGCCTGGCTTCACCCGCAAGGAAGGTGGACCTCGATCCCAGTATCGAGAGCACCCCAGCTCCCCACGCCCCCTCTTCTCGCCCAGCCCAGGGAGCGCACCGCTCGCCTGCTCCTGCCGCGGCAAAGGAGAACGAAAGCTACAGCCGGCTTCGCTGCACGAAAGGCACCAACAGCAAAGGCCAGCTACAGAAACCCCCCCCGGAGAGCTGCGGGGCGAGGGGTGCCCCTCTACTGCACGCCTGCCAAAGCCGGACTGGTGCATGGTACCCCAAAGAAGCTCAGTGAGATGACGCTGACCCATGGAACCCTGGGCAGGAGATGCTGCTCCCCAGCGAAGAGGCAGCGGGGGACTGAGCCGGTGGGATCTGGGGTTCCCAGGAAATCTCCTGCCGGCACGTACAGGCAGGACCCAGAGGGAAAAGTGGTCTGCAGCAACAGATGGCCTCTGAGGTAGATCTGAGACAACTCCACCTGCCAGCAGCTATGCGTCACAAGTCAGGCTTTTCCTAATACGCAAGCCGCTCCCTGCAGCCCCAGCTTCCTTCCCCTTCCCTGTCATCTCGTTCACAGCTCAGAAAGGGATGAAGGGGCTAGGTTTTTTGGAAGAAACCCTGCATTTGATAGCACCTTGGGTGGATACAGGCTCTGTATCCTTTGGAAATAAAGAGGGAAGCTGGTGGCTGCCAATGGCATGACTGGACTGGTACGGTAGGGATGAGGAAAGCTAAGGCAACAGCATGAGGGGCACAGTCCCACTGATGGAAAAACCCTTTGCGGCAGCCGGTTTGTCATCTGGACGTGGTCACAAGCCAGAAGAACACCAAGTCCATGAGGTACACACGAGCTGGCAAAGGGCCTGGGCTGACAGGAGCCAGGCCAGCTCACACAGCGGGGCAGGACTCAAGGTTTCCCATGGACCTGAGGATGCTGCTGCCCCAAGACAAGGCACTGCGAGCTGCAGAGCCCCAAGCCCAGCTTCTGGGGCTAGGGGATCCAGAACAACTGTGGGTCAGCTCACCTCCTGCAGTCAAGAGGGACCCAACTGTGAAGAACTGGGGCAAGCAAAGGCTAGAAGGTAAGCCTTCTATATGAAGAGGGAAATTCTCTCCCTTCTCTGCTGCCCAGGGCTCCAAAATCAGCTCAAAACCAGGGGTCAAAAAAAACCCACTTAACCAGAGGTCCACCATGAGACAAGACATGGTTGAGGTTCCCCCCTCAGTCCCTGGCCTCTATTTGCAGCATCACCACCCTGTGGCACTTGCCAAGCGCTGGCCAGACGTGCCCCAGGAGTGGCAAACCCTCACCCGAGGGCACCCCAAGCCTCAGGGTCACAGAGCCCCGGCGCATTCCCCCAGGAGCCTGTTCCCAAAACAGACACGTGGTGCCTTCAAGCTGCCGTGGCCCTGTTCCAGGGGCTCAGGGAAGCACCATGAGGAGAGGGGAGGAACATGCTGTAGAAGAAAAAAGGATTGTTTGGAACCACCTACAATGCATTTGTAACAATAATCCAAAATAACCGAACACTATAATAGAAAAGAAAAAAAAATTGCACGCTGATTTACGGTGAAACAGAGGAAGGCAAAACCAGGAGGGCTGGAAAAGGTTCCTACGAGGGGAGGGGAGTAGGGGAAAGGGACCTTTTTGGTTTTATTGCAAATGGTTCAAGAGAGCAAGACAGGAAGGGAGGAGAGCGAGAGACACCTTGGGAAGATGACCGGTTTCCAAGCCGTTCAAGACGACGCTCGTGAGGACCAGGGGGGGGCTGCTGCTCAGTCCCGGTATCTCGCCCTCCTCCCCGGAGACAAGCCTTTGCTTCTACGGTGATTTCAGCTTCTTGGTTCGGGGCGAGGTGCCGTTCTCCGCTTTCACCACTCCGTTTTCATGGTAACCTGGGGATGGAGAGAGAAAACTCTGTCCCTTGCACAGGTCAAAACCTTAACCCCCACAGACATGGGGAGGGGCTGTTTACAAGGGGGCAGGGAGGGCCAGGCCAAGGGGGATGGGTTTAAACTAAAAGAGGGGAGACTGAGATGAGATACAAGGAAGAAATCCTTCCCTGNGTGTCCCTGCCCATGGCAGGGGGGTTGGAACTAGATGGGCTTTGAGGTCCCTTCCAACCCAAACCAGTCTGTGATTCCGACAGCCCCCAGCCCCCACTACGGCACAACCCTGCCAGGGATCCCCTGGGCTCGCACGGAGCAGGGGGAGCAGGCAGCAGCCTGCTGAGGGGATGCTAAGCCGCAGGACTGATGTCTCCCACAGCACACGAGTCCCGACTCACCTGAGTCCCTCTTGAGCGGCTTGGCTTGCTGCTTGGTGGCAGCGGCGGCGGCGGCTCGCTTCCGGCTGCTCTGCTCGTTCCAGTACTCCCGCCAGCGCCGCAGCTGGAAGTGGATGAAGCGCCACATCACCGAGGCCTGGAAGAGGCACACCAACAGCAGCACACTCATTCTGGTAGGGGCGGAGAAGAGGCAGGCTGAGAACAGAGGAGCGAGGCCACCACCAGCCCAGCCTTCCACCCACACCGGGGCCAGTGGCCGAGGTCCCCCTGGGTGGCTGCACCAAGCACCAGAGGCAGACACTGTCCCTCCAGCCACCATGTCTACTTTCTGCCATCCCCTGAGCTCAGGGAAGCCACTTCCCTTTCCCTCCTCACTACAAAGCTTTGGCCCCACTCTACAAGAGAGACATCGAGGTGCTGGAGGGTGTCCAGAGAAGGGCAACAAAACTGGTGAAGGGTCTGGAGCACCAGTCTGATGGGAGCGGCTGAGGGAACTGGGGGGTTCAGTCTGGAGAAGAGGAGGCTGAGGGGAGACCTGATCGCTCTCTGCAACTCCCTAACAGAAAGGTGTGGGGAGGTGGGAGTTGGTCTCTGCTCCCAAGCAACAAGTGATAGGACAAGAGGAAACGGCCTGAAATTGCACCAGGGGAGGGTTAGATTCGATATTAGGAAGAATTTCTTCACCAAAAGAGCGGTCAGGCGTTGGAACAGGCTGCCCAGAGAGGTGGTGGAGTCACCGTCCCTGGAGGTGTTCAAAAAGCACGTAGACGTGGCACTTTGGGCCATGGTTTAGTAGACATGGAGCTGTTGGGCTGACAGTTTGACTCGATCATCTTAGAGGTCTTTTCCAACCTTAAAGATTCTATGATTTTCAGATGCTCAGGACATTGCTGACTCCAGGGCAGGAATGGATGAATAGGATCATCTCAACCAGCACTGCCCAAATCACAGTCTGCATGGTCAAGGTAACCCGCCCCCAGCTGCTCTGTACAACTAAAAGGTGGATGTGGTTGGAAGGGAGCTAAGGAAGTCCCCCAAATCCTCAGGCTTGCCAGTAGTCCATGGCTCCAAAAAACTTGGAAATGACCAGGTACCTGTCCTGGCAACTTCTGAACTGAACATAAGGCTGCCAGTATTGATGGACAGACTGTGAGGCATGGGGAACGCATCCCATCTCCTGCTTCCCACGTCAACAAGGACGGCAAAACATGTCCAAGCAGAAGCAAAACCACCTTTTCGTTGACCACATCCCTGTAGGTGCAGTTATGGGTGCAGAAGGAAAGACTACAAGCCTTTCTCTAAGATAGGCTCGACTCAATGATCAACTTATTCGCTGTTTTTTCCCCTCTGTTGTGGCTCCGCAGCCTTTAACCCCTCCTCACTCCCTCCACATCCTCCCAGCTCACTAGGACCTTCCCTAAAGGGAACCTAGATCAGATCCCCACGGGCATTTCCAAACTCAGCAAAAACCACCTGGGGATAACACGACCAAGGAACATATGGGAGAGACAATTCAGTCTTCATATGAAAGGATGCATCAAACCAGAAAAAGCAGTAGGTACAGTAGGAGATATTCCTACCTGAAGAGGATGTTGTTGAAGAGAAAGCTGAAGAAGTTCCCTCTCTCGGGTTCGAGGGCCTGGTTCTCCACCCGTGGCAGCCCAAAGCCGATGACCAGGATGTACAAGGTGAGGGTGAAGAGCCTGGTGACCACGAACACGACAGCCCAGACATTAAACCTGCAGGAGGGCAAGCAGAGGTGTCAGCAGGAGCAGCCTCCAGCACCGAGCTGGAAGGTGAGAGCGAGCCCTCCCCGTCATGCCAACAGCTCTCCTGGGCACCGGAGGTGGGAAGGAGCAGCCAGCTCACAGCCAGCTCGCCTGCTTACAGCTTCTCGTTGTTCTCATCCGTGAAGCAGACCAGCCGGGCCATGTGGAAGAAGAATTCAGCTAAGTACTGCAACAGCAAGAGGATCAGCCCCAGGCGGGTTAAGCTAGGAGGTAACAGAGAGAAGAAACCATCACTGGGCTGGACAAGCTCAGTCTTCCATATCCAGCTACAGCATCTCCCCGGCCATCCCCGAGCTGCAGTGCCAGCCCAAAGCCAGACCCTTCCACAGGACAGCGGGTAGGAGGATTGCCATGGGGGAAAGCCCTCTCCTCAGAACATCAAAGTACCCCAAACCAGCAGCAGAGGTGGGATGGATCCAAGACGAAACCCCAACCGCTGGCAGTGCGGCTCTGTGCGCACGTACAGAGGAAGGACATGAGCTTGCCCGCCCGTGCCGTGCTGGGACAGCACCCCAGGGTGCTTCCCACACCCAGGGGAGATGCAGCCGCCGGTCTGCGTTTTGGGGCCCCGGTTAACGCTTGCTTTGCAAAGCCCTGTGAACAGAGACCGTGTAACCCCGCTGAACCCCTTCGAAAATCAGCTCTGTGGGTCTGTGCAAACGGGAGGTCAGCTTCAACACCATCTGCCTTTCAAAGCCTCACCTTTACCCCCCCGAAGCCCCCCCGCCCCCCTGAGGCTTCCCAGGTTACTTGCACCGCAAGAAGACCTGCTGAGCCCCATCCGCGGCACGGGACGGGACGCCGAGGCGGCTGACTCACTTGAGGAGGTACGCGCCGGCGATGTGCACCAGGTAGAGCGCGATGCACCGCAGCTGGCGGGGGATCTCCTCCTGGCAGGGGCAGAATCACAGAATCACAAAGGTTGG
>VWZZ01006103.1:0-12468 GCA_013399095.1 Psophia crepitans
GCAGCCGAGCCCTACGCAGTCGCGACTCGACGACCGACCCGATGGACCAGACACACAGCCCGCAGCAAGACCGTCCCGGAGCAGCCCCGGGCCCCTCCCGGGCCAGCCCCTTTATAGGGGCGCGATGTCACGTGGTGTGGAATAGCGGCCGGCCCGGCTCAGCTCACCTGGCCCGGCTCTGAGCAATAACCCCGGCCTGGCCAGAGCCAGGACACAGGAACATGTTCTGTCCCTCCTGAGCCACACTCAACCATCTTCATCATGACCTGTTTCCTCAAAACACTCTACTCAGTAGTTCACATATCTTGCAAACGCTGGAACAAAATGAGATCCATTACTATATAAACCTGATCTGGCCCCAATCCTGTCTATCACTTGTACACTGAACACGCACCCTGTGGATTAAAAAAAGAAAAAAAAAAAAAGAAAAACCACAGCTGCTAAAGACACCATTGTTATGCACAGAAACTTGGGAGGGGAAGTAAATGTGCACGGTTAATTCTGGCATCTCCTAACATTTAAGTGTTTAATTCTTGACTTTTCAACTATAATATGTTCTTTTTTAAGACATAAAATCTGAGATCTCAAAACCAACACTGAAACATGTCTGCTATTAATCAGTAAGTGTACCCTGTTTTCAAAGTAAATCTGTATTTTAAGGCAAGGAGCCAAACTCTACTTCGTAACTACACCGGACAAAGGGAAAAGATTTCTTTCGCCCAGTATGGTCCTCAGCAAAATTTCACTTTGAGATGCATCTACATCACAGTTTAGTTTATTATTCTGCTGGACTATCGAATGAGTAAGTTTCTTTTTCCTGTGTTAACCGTTCAGTTTGATGCTGACACAAGGAGGTTAGCACCACATGGCAGCAGACTGTCTCTCAAGACAAAACATTGAAAGATAGTATCTTCACACCAGAAAACCCACAGAAGTTTATTACTTAGGACAACAGGAAGTTTGAAAATAAAATCCTGTACTCTATCACTTCAGCACAAGTTTTAGCTCATTAACCAGCAGAGATTGAAAGGTTTTGCGCCTGTATCCAGTCCTAGTTAAATGAGGAAACAATTTAACCTAGTTAAATTTGGAAACAAATTTGAGTCAGTACTGTTATGAAATAATTTCACTTTTTATGACTGCAATCAGAAGTGTTTAAAATTCACTACCTATGTCTATCTTGCAAGTAAATATTTCTAACACCAAATGTGACCTAGTGTAGGACTCGAGTATTTTCAAAAGTATTATTTTGGTTTCAAATGTTTCCAGATTACATGCAAAAATCTTTTTCACATAATTATGAAAGCATCATCTCCAGAACTTCTTCCACAACTGCAAGGACTGGAAAAGCTTTACTTCAGCAGAAAAAACAAGATACTGCACTTATGCATTCAGGCAAATTGCACAAGGAACCCCTAGCACAGCACATACACGCATGCTTGTCATCTCATGTTTCACAGGCGGTAAGTTACCAGCAGGATTAGCTTTTTTCCCCACATTTAGAAAAGATTCAGAATGGAAAGAAATATTGTATCAAAGGTCTCTTCTATATTTATTCAGTTATCACCACTTAAATCATGTTAGAGCTTTGCACAATTGCCCCAGTGAGGTATGATACAGTGAAATAATACCAAAGTTATTTGACTTTAGAATCATATGTACACTGAAAATAAAACCAGAAAACGTCTTTTTACCTATGGTTTTGGTTTTTGATAACGCTGGAGGAGAGTTTGCGTCCTCAGATTCTTCTGATGAGTGAGCCAAGAAGTCATGAAGTTTCTGCACCAATGTATTCAACTTGCTTTCACTGTTAAAATACAAGTAAAACTTGATGTTACCCATATATCTCACTCTAATTTACCAAGCTTGAAAGAAATTATGTTTAATCTTAATTAATACACACCTACAAAAGAAATTAAGTTATTGCTTAAACATTCGTTTCTGCAAGAGAATATCAAAGTAAATAAAACCCATACAATTTGGTTAAAGCCTGAGCAAAACAACAGGTGCAGCCTTATTGACAAAAAAGCACCAAGGACTCTGTTAACAGCAACAATAAGTGTATTTTAAATAGTTTCTACTGTTTGAAATTATTTACAAAATTCAAGAAAGCCTGAGTGGTAATGCTGCTATCACATGAAGATAACAAAAAATGAATTTAAGATTCTACTTTGTCAGAAGCTGAACAGGAAAAATAATAACATCTTTATTTTATTACAAAAAATGTAACTTTTGAGGATATAAAACCACTGGAAGTAGCAGAATTTCACCTACAACCTTAGAAACAGACAGGTCCATTGAGCACGACAGATCTACATGCCTATGCAATGCTTGTATCAATCTGTCATGTACATACACACTGCGTATCCTGTATTAATTTTGTAAAGAAAAAATTATAATATAGGATCAGGTCATTCCTTGATCTGTTTGTATGAGTATCCATAACTACTTTATAAAAAATACTACCCTGGGAATTTTCACTAGGCAACTTTAGACACCAGAACGGTTAAGTCTTGTATATATACTCACTACAGTATAAAGGCAACAGCTTTACCCTACACTTTTGCCAAAAGCTGTATCGCTTCATAATCTACATGTTCTTCCCTTTTTCAGATTTTCTCCACCCAAAGCTTCTAAAATTTCCTGAGACAAGTGCTTTTTTCCAGCTACAAGCACCCTGAGGCGAAGGGCAGTCACTCTTCCACACCACTGGTATGAGAAGCTGCCACCCAGCTGTCTGCACCACTATCAGTCCTCTAAAATCTGCCAGCTGATATTTCTGACTCATCATACCTTATCTGCTACTACAGGGTTTCAAACTGCTGGACTACATTACCCCCTTCATAGGTTACCCCAGTTAAAGGCTAGAAGCTTCCATCCTCCTCACATTTAATCTCACGTTACTTTCAAAATACTCTTCTGATAGCAAGCAGAAACAAGATTTTCTGTCCCAGTTTTACAGGTTGTAGGAACTTTTGAATATTTATCAGAAGCTCGATCCACTCGCCTTTACCATCTCTACTATTTCTCTGAATGCATCAATTTATTAACTTCTGACTTTCAATTTAACTGTCATCACTTAAAACAAATCACCTGTTTTAAGGACATGCAGGTGAGGCCTCTCGAGCAATGAGTGAAATGCATTAATGCAAATGACTATTTAAACCAGTGAAAATAACCACATATAAACCAGCATAAACCAGCCATTTAAAAAAAAAATTGTAAGTTCATTAAATCTTCTGAAATACTCAAAATAAAACAAAATAGCACTTTGTAATGGAAACATATTCTGCACGTGTAAAGTACACTTCTTTTGAGACTGCATACATACATACCATCAATCACTGGAGCAACTTTGAAGGAATGTTAACAAAGCCTGTTTTGCTCTCAAGCTTTCTTAAAATTTTTCTCTCGATCTGTCTAAAAGTCTTTCCCTCTAATTACCGGACTCATGCTGCTGCACACCTGCCAGTCCCTAAACCTGGGCTTCCCTCTTTGCCATGGATGGAGGGCACACTTGGAAGCATTGCAGAAGACAGTAACAGTACATTTCAGTTTTAACAGATTGCATGCTCTACTTTAGAGAGTAGATTTAATGACAATTTATTTGCATAAAGTTAAAAAAAAATTAAAGAGTTGTTCAGAATTATTTGATAGTAAAAGTACACAAAGAAATTTTATATCCATTCCAGATGGTCTGAAGAACTAACACACATTTAGAAAGGCTGCAAAAAAGTGCATTTTTGGTAGTAAAACAAGAAAAAAAATCCACATGTGGAACTCTGCTCATTCGGTTTATAAATAACTTGTTTTGGTAGCAGCATTTTAGAAAAGAAAATGGGAAACATAGATGAGTTATAATATTATTGTTCTCAATACAAAACAGATCCAGAATAGTATGCACATGTCTTTGTGACTAACACTTGGAACATTATCTACTACCATTTATTAACTCTTACCCTAACTAGCCTAAAATTATCATTTTCAGAGCAAAATGTTCCTGCTAACAAATAACAAGAACAAAATAATCTACAAACTAATACTCCAAAGTCTTCTCAACTTGCTTTCCCTTTTGATTATTCAGTATTGTGTACCATAAGTCTGTATTAGGGAATACCAGGTCAGATGTAAGTAAAGGTGTTACACTTACTGTACTTCACCCCAAAGAAATTTTAGTTTAGGGCAATCCTTTGCCTGGTTTTGCACAAAACCTATTTTATGTCATGCATTTATAGTTGAGAATATATGATCTATAATCTTTTTAAAAGCTTCTACTACAATCCCCTTATTCTTTGTAATATATGAATAGATCCATTTACTATTGAATTGATCCCAACCTATAAAATCTGTATTTTTAAAAAAAACACAGGAGCCTAAAAATTTAGAACCATCTCAGAAGCACTAAGGGAAGCAGTCAGTCTCCCTCTGCCATACACCAACAGTCCCTACACTATGTACTAGTGTTTTCAGGCTTGCACGTCCTAAGCAAACAGCTTCAGTCTAGAGCTATTTCAACACTGTTTAGCCTAATTAAAGCAGGAATGAAAGAAAAGGTGTCCTACTATTACTGGTTTGGCCATGAACCTGATTTGTGACCTTGGGAAACTCTTACAAGAACACAATTTCATACCTAAATTCAGAGCAAGTGCTGTAATCTTAAACAGTAAACACCTGGCCCTTACTAAGATAAAAGAAAGTAGATATTAAGCAAATCACATATTATTAGGCTTAGTGATTCTACAAATCAATAGAATATATAAGAAAAAAAAAGGAAGGGACTTTTAGTGTTCTATGGTAGGCACAACGTATTTAATTTAACCTGGCTGTTGACTGCTGTCCTTGTATGTGCTCACCTCCATTGGGTTTGCGTGGCCGGGTTTTGGTCGCAGGGGGCTGCTGGGGTGGCTGCTGTGAGAACTGGCCAGAAGCTTTCCACCGTGTCCGACGGAGTCAGTGCCAGCCAGCTCCAAGAGGACCTGCTGCTGGCAGCAGCCGAGCCCAGCAGGGACATATTTAAGAAGGGGGAAGAACATCTCTTAAGTTCATGGAGAACTGCAGCCCATGGAAAGGGGCCATGCTGGATAAATTTGTGGAAGACTCTCCCACAGGAGAGACCCCACACTGGAGGAGGGAAGAGTATGAGGATGAAGGAGCAGCAGAGATAACAATTGTTATATTTTCTCTCCCCTGTCCAGCTGAGGACGGGGGTGACAGAGGACCTGGCTCCCAGCCTGGGTCAACCCATGTCACTTCACCACCTGTGTTCGCTAAGGATCGTGCTTCTGCAAAGTCAGTCAAACCACCTTGGACAAATAACATTTTAAGGAACAAGTTTTCTTTTGGATCCAACTTGCCACACATTCACCTGATCATCCTATCTGATGGCACGTGAGGTGCTGAAAATTCACAGCCACAGCAGGGGAAAGAGCAGGACCGATCCTCTCAACATCAAACCCGGGTGACATTGGATTACACTGTGAAACAGTACTGGAAAAAACCTTCTTACTGCGCTCAGTTTCTATTTCTTCAACCGCTTCCAAAATGTAGGCGGGGAATGTCCCAGTTATTGCCAGCATCTGGAAGAATAGTTTTAAAACTGCATTTTCTTTAAACAAAATATTTTCTCATTCTTCCACAAGTCCCTACCAATTTTCAGTCTAAATAAATGCCCCTCATCTGAATTTCAAGTGGCTCCTGAAAGCCAGTGAACCAGGAGTGCTCTCCAGCTTTTCATCTATCTCAATGTTGAGAAATACACTTTTGCAAAATTTTTCCTATCTTAAGTACTCACCTTCCTTCAGTTCAACTCTTGCCTCATTTGTTTGTATGTTTAAACGTTTAAAATAGTTCAAGGGCACAAGTTTTTAAAACTCATCTTTACAGTTGCTTCAAGTTAAGTCCCAATCATTTTTCACTTTTGAAGTTGAAATGAAATACTGCAGAACAACAAGTATTAAGCAGACAAAATTAAACAATCCTTAGGGAAAAAAAAAAAATAAAAGCAGATGTGCTTTTAAACTGCCAGTCTGTAGACTACCTACCACCACTGCTTCAGACTGTATCCCTATGTGAGTGACAGAAATCCGACAACTCGAAGCAAGTAAGAATATTTTAATTAAGAAGTGGGAAGAGGAAGGGAAAGAACTGCCTGTGTCTGCATTAGGACACGGGAAAGTTTGGTGCTGATGACCCAATCCCCATACATTTCAGTAATTCTAACTAGGTGTTAGCCTGGTTCTGCGGGCTGAACAAGCACCAGCAGTCGGAACATAGGATGCTGAAGCACATCCTTCAGCTTAGTTCCACCTGGAAGGAATCCGGCTCGTGCATTCCAAGCTCCCCCTGCATCATCAACACCACCAAACAAGTAAGGACAATCTGGAGACGTCCTTCATAGAAGCACTTAATTCAGATGCTGATATGGATGCACCCAAAGCTCTGAAGGAGATCAGAACATATTTTTCCAAAGCACTGCTGTGTCTAATGTGTTACGAACATGTTCGTCTTTTAAAATTATTGTTTTATAGTAAATAAAGCTGAAATTGATGTAATTTAAACACACCATTTCAAACTGGCACCAGGCACTTCTCCCTTGCGCAAATGTATAGTTTCCTTTTATACTGCCCAAGCCTTGATATAATCAGGCCACTATTCTGTCACCTGCAAATCTTCACAAGTTTTTCCTGATGAAGAGTTACTTACTCCAATTCAAAAATTTCAGTTACAAGGGCAGAGCCTGCATACTCATTTCATATGAAACATGTCAATACTGTGGCTGAACACACATGAATTAAATAGCTTAAGACTGTTGGACAGAATGAAAGATGGTAAAACCTACAACAGAAGTTGGTTATTTTCTTAACCCTAATCAGAAAAGGGGTGAACACACCTGCAATATCCTAAGAAGCCTCCTTCTCTCAGGAAAAATAATACGTAAGCAGAAAATAAAATCAGCCTATCATTGCATCAGTTGAACAAGTAAAAGAACGTGGTTTTACAAAGGGAAGCAGAACGCTTCTGTCCTAGCGCTTTTTTTTTTTTTAACTCAGCTATGGTTTTCCAAGGGCAAAGCAATATGATGCTGTATAGTCTAAATCAGATTAATATTTTGTAACTTATACACCAATTACACCAAAACAAGTGAGGCTTCACCATCAGGACTCACACAACCCATTCAAGTTGGCATGAACCAGCTCCACCACCAAAGGACACAAACCCTCATGCCCTGACACACACCTGATGCCACCCACACTCTCAGTTCTCTCCTTTCTCCTCCACTTCAGTACAAGTATTTGTTTTGGCCTACACAGAGAAGTTGATCCACACCAAAAGTAGTAATTTCTTCTAGTGAATCTAGGTAATTTCCCTAGTCTGGCTGACTGTTCCTTGGTACGAATGTTTCTACAAGCAGACGTGATGACAGTCTAGAGATGGGGAGGAAGGGCCTGGAACTTCAGTAGCAGCAGTACGCTATGTGAGCCTGAAGGATCATGCAGGAGCAAAATTAGAGTGGGTCAGGTAAACGACACCAAGAATCACAGAACCACATAGGTTGCAAGGGACCTCTGAAGATCACTTAGTCCGACCCCCAGCACAAGCAGAGACCGCTACAGGTCACCCAGAAACACATCCAGTCGGGTTCTGAGTACCTCCATAGAGGAAGGCTCCACAACCCCTCTGGGGTTCCTGTGTTTGACCATTCTCATGGCAAAAAAGTTCTTCTATGTTTAGACAGAATTGTACCACATTAAACTTAAGTCAGATGCAGCCAGAAAATACCTGAATACCGGAGCTCTGACTGGAAAGAGATGCTTAAGACTTCGTAAACACAGATTCACTTTTACTTTGTTTAGAACTGGCTTTAAATCCACAGGGGCTTAATCAAGTGACACCTACTACAGTTGAAGACCCTCGATGATATGGATGAAGTAACTTTGGAGCTTAAGTACAGCATAACAGGTTCAGACAAGTAAACAGAATCATTTTCCTCCAGACACACAAGGGGAATGAGAACGCTATGGTTCAAAGTCACTAAGAGACCCTTTATTCTTCTTAAGGAAGTTTACACATTTTCTTTTTGTTGAGATGGTATCCAAACAACCAGATCAGGATTGGGCTACAAGTTACCATGCTTCATTAAAAAGTGAAAATTTTTTTGTTTTTTAACCTGCTTCTTTAATGGGAGCTTAAAAAAAAAAAAAGCAGCTAAGACAATCTCATTGTTAGGTTGGCTTGATGCCACACAAGTCTGTAATGTCAAGAGCAAAATAATCTGCAAGCTGAAAAAGACTGACTGAAGTCAACAACTTGAAAATCTAAATACAGTATTTTCACCTTTATGAGACAAAAGTCACAGAAAACTAAATACCTTGCTATATTAAATCAGGAAAGGAAGCTCAAACTAGCACGCATAACATATCAAACATGAAGATGCATTTACAAAGCTTAAATATGCTTTTTTTAAAGGGAAAGAAGGGCTCCACATCCCACAGCATCATACACCTCTAACTCTGAAACAGTCTTCTCTTTTGCTTCATTTGCCTCCCCTTCCTGGAGTTTATTCGAGACTCTCAATGAGACATCATTCATTTCTAACTCTAAAAATTAAAGTGTGTCCCTTCAGGTCTCCCAGGTATTCAAAGTCAAGTTTGCTGCAGGTTTTAAGAGTTGGAGCCCATCTGAAGAAGAGTTTTTCATTTTACAAGATAAAAGTCATCTCAGTTTGCCACACCGCCAGTCCTGAATTTATTGCCTGCTTTAGTTCTGTTTTACATGATAGATCTATTTGCCCAACAAGGCTTCTCCAGTTGGACCTACTAAGATAGAAATTTCTACAACTGTACAGCTTTCAGACCTGCAAATAAATGGCATTGACAACGCTAAAGTTGACATTGGTCAACAACCTGTGTCATCAACTTCTTGATTCTTTCAAGGTTTCACTCCTTTTCTAAAGAAAAAAAAAATCAACATCAATCCGTCTTGAATGACAACTGCTTGGTGGCTACACGTTATAATAAATTAAAGCTTTACACTCTTCCTTTAGTAAAGCAGGGCACTTTACCCACCATTTTTTAGAGTAAAATATAAAACCTTCCATTATGTTTGCCACTGAATTTCTACAATTTCTTCTTTCCCCGCCTGACTCACCACTGGAACAACCTGCCACTGACCTATCCGTGAACTGATTCATGTTTCCAAATCACCTGCAGGCACGAGCTGAGCTCCAGTGATACGAAATGTGATTTCACGAGGTTCAGCAGTATCCTTAGGCTTTCCCGCTTATAAGACACACCTAGTGATCCAATCAAAAAACACACTTTGTCACAGACTGCAGGCATTTGTTTTTATGGGGAACATAGCACATTTTAGTATATTTTTGATATTTTCTTTTGGTGAGGTACATCTCTGGAAGAAGACTACCTTTTCCTCCCTTCAAGCAGAGGGTGGCAAGTGCACAACTGTAGCGGAACCAGGAATTTCCAGATTTTAAGGCCACCCTACTGCACAATTTGTATTATACACCCCTTTGTTGCACCAAATTATTTTGTTGTCTAATGAAATACCTTCAGTTAAGCCCTACAGAGACCCTGACACAAAGTTTACAAACCCCTAACAGAGACTGTATTGTACTAAAACAGAAATAATGACATCACCGCAGTAAGTCCTCTCAGGGAATTTCATTGAAGTACCACAAACACATTGGTTCTGGGGCACATCTGGCACAGAAGATGACAGCCAGCCTAAAGTTTTGCTCTTCTTGTGGGAAGAGTCAAAGAATCTGCTTATGCCCATCCACATGATTGTATATGTGGATGGGCATAAGCAGATATGGGTAACTCACACTGCACCTGCGGTGGAAGACTGCTGTTGACGTATTTCCGATTAAATTATTTGGTGTTAAATAACATGCCTCAAACAACCCTGTAATATCACTCAGAATAAAGAAATACAAGTCACTCAAAAATGCAGAAAATTTAATGGAAGTGCTAAGACCAAGTTACCAAAATAACATACTGAAAGTTGAAAAAATCATTAAAAAAATTGAAGTTTATTTTGCCAACTTAAAAAAATCTAGTATCACTACACTGACTACCAGATGGTTCAAGTGAGTAACAGTCAAAGCTTGTCTGCTTCTTCTATTGTTGTGCTTATTTTTATAATGTATGAACTGATTGGTAGGAACAGGTTAAGTCACTAAGACAATGATTCTTCCACTTCAAAAAAAGTTGTAGAGAAATCTTTATAAACATTTACAGGGGCAACTTTTTTCTTTTTGTAAAGTTTCTTAGTAAGTTACTCAAGTTTTAATAACGTTTTTCAGCATTCCAAACTTCTCATCCTGGACATGGGAGACTCCTAGGTTCTTAATATTAAAAATAAGAGTATTCCTCCTAACAAAAGAAAAATAAGAGTATTCCTTCTAACTTCATAGCCAGCAGACTAGTATTTATTATTTTCCTTTTAAACACTGTAAGTCTATCTTCCAGAAGCACCAGGAAGAAGATTTTCCACCAAAATTCTTTGGAAAATAGGCAAACAATAGCATTCGAACAACAATCTCCTAGCTTTATTTCTGTACGTGTCTTACATGAGCGAACTTTCAGATAGCAGAAGATGAATGTGTAGGGTGACTGCGCAGGGTGACAGAAATGCAGGCAGCTGACAGGCCAACAGGACTTGTGGGAAATGAGAACAAAAGAGAGAGAGAACGCCTGTGTTTTTCTTTTCCCCTCTCTTTCTCTCCAACTCCAATTTTAAGTGGAACTTGAATTGACAGAGAATAAGAAAAAGCCCCTGCGATGTGTTCATCAGCTTGTAACCCTGAAACCACGGTACCCTACAATGTCATGCCCAGTTCCTGGCATGAAACTGTTCTGATAAAATAAAAACAGACTATTCAAGATGAGCTGTATATGGAATGAAAATTCTAACAAACATACAGACCGAATGAGAACTGAGCTAATGAGCAGAAGAAAAGTCTGAAGCACCAAAAAGAAAGTATTATACCCATCTTCTTAAAAGCAGTTTGTCACAGGGCCTGTTTATTATGTGGGACAGATCCAACCCAAAGGCTACATACAGTCTCAAATCTATTTTGTACATCCTTTTTGATCTCCAAGATCATAAGTAATCTGAAATAATCCAATTTACCTTTCTGTCTGCAGGCAATCTGAAAAACTGCACAGAAGATATATGAGCTTCTGTATCCTCTTCCACTGAAGCACCAACTAAAGCAGTCCCTTAGTAGTAACACTAATTGTTACACTAATGACAACGTAAGAATATGGAAAGGATTAAGTATAAAACCTTCGTGATGTAGACCACGAACAAACGGTTCAAAAAAGGACAGAGCAGAATACAACTGTTGTAGTAAAATAAAAAGCAAAGCAGACCAAATGGAAGGCCATTTTTCAGAATATGTGGTACTAATTATGAATGTAATAATAAGATAATTATTACTAAGCCAGATCTTTTTGCTACACAAAAAATTCAAACTCTACCTTTCACTTTCAGGGACTGAGGATGAAAAAAGAGAAAACCCCTTAATTAGTATTTCAGTCTACACACGAAGTAATCGATCCAACACAGAAGTGGTCTAAGCTGTCAAAGTACTTTGCGAACGCAAAGTGGACAAAGTGGGAAGAGATGAACAACCTCTACCTTACAAAATAAGGAAGAAAACATATGCAGAAGAAAGTGCAAACTGTTGGGAAGTCACGCACCAAGTAATGTATATTTGCAGTACTCATGACTTACATCTAGCACGTGATCAACATCAGTAACGATGATAATCTTTTAAAACTCTCTTTTTGCTAGAAGGCGATTACATACGCATTACTTGCTCAGAAACGTTAAAGCTTTAAAATCAAGCAATACACAAGAGGAGGAAAACAACCACCCCTTTAACTTTTGGCTGAAACTAAACAGCAGCTATTGAACTACTCAAAGTAAGTCTAACACCAAGTGGCGAAGATACACAAACATGACCACAGACAAAACTTCAGCCAGGGCTCAGTACTTGAGAGAGCGTGATGCCTCCCTTTCTTAACACTGCTTGATTTTGAAGACGCGCACAACGTTTGTGAGGGTCAAGTGACAATACTTTGTTGTTTACACAGTGCCTGAGGCATTCGGAGTATTTGTGGCCGATGCACTGTGTCGACCAGACCCCTTGAGATACTGACAAACCGAGAGCACACAAAGCCAAGTATTTATTAATAGTTTAACATGGCGTCTTTCTTAACCCTGACTTGAGTTGGGGGGTTGTCAGCCTACTTACTTTACGCAGCAAAACAGGAGCCGTCCGTAATAATTAACGCGGCAGGATACAGCTCTTCAAGGGTAGAGGGAGATGTTTGTAAACCAGCACGAAAACAGATCCTTCACGGGGGATCAGCGGGATAGGAAGGACTTTACTACAGCACCAACACGTGGGGCGGGGGCGGACGAACGGAGGGCACATCGCCG
>VWZZ01006103.1:12735-29920 GCA_013399095.1 Psophia crepitans
GCTTCCCCGCCGCCCGGCAGGGGCGGACTCCGAGCCGTACCTCACGGGCTCTGCGGTCATGTCTCCGCTGCCGCTGCTCGGTGCGGCCGGCCGGGCCGGAACCGGGCTCAGGCGCTGAAAGGAGACAAAGCCGTTATTGCCACCATCGCCAGCTCCGCCGCCATCTTATCGGAGGGAGGCTGAGAGAGACCTGCCTCCTGCCGCCTTCCTCCTTCGCCGACTCCCATTGGCTCTTGGCCGCCCCCAGCGATTTTCTAATTGGGCGGCTCCGACGAGGCCTGTTGCTAGGGTCGTTCACGTCACCGTCCCAACCTTTCCCACTCTGATTGGCTGGAAGGAGAGTTACATCACCGTCCGGGGCCTGACGTCACGCACCAAGTCCCGTGACATCATTTCAAAACAAAGTGTATTGACAACTCTGCCCAGCAGGGGGCTCCAGCCCATGGCTGCCCCGATGGCCTCTGCCATTGTGGCAGGAGCGCAGCACGCACACAGCCTGTGAGAGCAGGCAGAGCGTGGTGGGGCGTAACGGGCGGCAGGAAACGGAGCAAGCGGCGACAGTGAGGGTCAGGTCTCGCCCCATCCCCAACCGCCCACTTCATCAGAGGACTGCGGCTCTGGGCAATTTTGCAACCTGGATTCAACAACATCAAGTTATGGTGGCATTTAAATACATCAGCCATACGACCGCAACATCGTGGTGCCAGCCACACTCCAAAACAGCACCGAACGACCCTCATCCTCGGTTGGGATCAGCCACCAAACTCAAAGCAGACCAGGACACAAGCACAGAATCAAGCTTTGGGGGAGACAGTTTCCCAAGTACAGAATAAAAAGACAGCGAGGTATGAATAACGAAAGCTACAAACTGAGGATTATCAACATTGAACTTGTTGAACAGCACCGAGGTTACACTGCTAGCTAGAGCTTCACTTAAGCCCAGCTTTGCTAGAACTTAAAAAAACCCCACAATTAAAAAAAAACCAAAACAACCACAAATCAACCAAAGTCCTCTCGATAAGGAAACACATCACTGGCAGTTTCACATCAGTATGCCAAGGCAATTTTCCCTGCTTGTACCAGCAGCTTCTACACTCCCATCCGATGTCAAGATCTGTGTAATAAGAGGAAGATTGCAATACCTCCGTAGTCAGAGGGAAAGAAGTTACCTGCTTTTGTGAGAAGGCCACTGAACTCCACTGGCTGAGGTTTGCGTGTAAACTTGCATCTCCCCACACGACCAAAACAGAACAGCCCAGTACCGCATGGAATTGAAAACAGGTGACAAGGATTATTCACTTATTATAAAGATCACCACCTTCAAAAAATTAATATTTTTCTGCAGAACCTAAAAAAACCCCACTCTACCAACTCACCTGGTTTCATAACACAGTCTGCAAACTGCAAGGAAAAAATCCTAAGTGAAAGCCTTGTCGTCCTAACCGTAAATACTCCTTAATATCTAGCTCATTTTAAAAAGGCAACAACGATAAATAGCATTTCCACACTCCAGCATCTACAAATTTACATATCCCAGGCAAACTCTACAAACTGGTCTAAATGGAATTTGCTTTAGAATTCAATGGTTTTACCCAAAAACTGCATCCTGTATTTGCTGAGCTTTAGAAATACCAAACAGCAGATTTAACAACAGGTTTGTTAACAAATCCACTCTCGTGGTCAACGCTATGGTTTTAAAAGACCAAAGCACCACCTGCCTTCTAGCCAAATTTTAGAAGGAAAAAATACATCCATGTTACCTGACTACTACAAATTCCACTTAAAAATTGTAAAACGCCATTCTGTTTTTTTTCCACCAGGCAGATGAATTCAACTGGAAGCATTACCTATTCTCAGCTCTGCATTAGTATGCTAATTGTGCGATTAAAATAAGAACATAAAACATTTCTTTTCCTCTTCAAGGGATTTATTCTGCATTACGGACTATCCTACTGATTTAGAATAACTACGTATTTACTACTTTTACTCTATAATATTTTTCTTTTACTATTTCCTCAGGAGATAGAAGAAGGTATTTGAAAGCAGTTTAAAAAAACAGATTTAATTGCCTCCAATTCATAGTGTGTATCTGAAGCTGCACATGAAAAAGAAATCTTATTGTGAGAAAAACTCAACATAAAGGAAGAATGGAAATGCTTCCATCTCCCAAAAATTACTCCAGAGCACAAACCCTGGTACTATCACAAGGTTGTCAAAAGCCAGATTGTAGCAGCACACTGAAATCCGCGTATGGACGGACACCCCGTGCATTGTAGAGAAACATTCCGCACATCTACTGTACCCCGAGTTAAGTTTCCCCAGCACACAGCACCCTTTTCCCTAGCGCTCTACTAACAGGTGCTGATGGCCTTCCAGGTCCAATATACCTGGAAGAATGAGGATGCGGAGATTGGTTTGCAGGACAAACCAAGGGCCACTCTGGAGTCTCATCACTCTCATTTTTTTTCTTCATAATGACAGTAATTAGTTTGCTTAAGTAGATATTAGCCTACTTTTAAGAAAAATGGCTGAAAGACATGTATAGTTATCAATTGACAAGAGAATATTTTAATAGCTTTACATGCTCCTGACCTAGAAATACAAACTCCATATATATCTTTTTGAGATTATTATCAGTGATAAAAGTAGCACAATTAATTCAGAACAATAAAACACTATGCCTAAATTCATTTTATTGGAATGTCAAGATCTGAGCTTTTCAAAGGAAGAGGCTTCTTGCAACGAAACTCTATTTGTCAGACAAAAAGCATGATAAAAACTGAAACCAGATGACTGCTAACTCAAACGCCTGAGTTTGTTCTGTTTCGCTGTTATTCTATTCCCCTTCATAAAGTTCAAAGTGATGGTGTGGAATCAGTTGAGCAGTGGTTTATATTTGATAATTAAACCTTTTCAGCATGAGAAAGCAGTGAACGTCGAGGTCCAATACAGAAACAAAGTGCCAGTCCTTTCCAAATCCTTTGTGAGAATTCATTTCCCATAGCAGATGAAAGCACTTAGAAATTTTAACTTCTTAAAGAAAAAAATCTGACTTCAGCATAAGTGATTTTCTGCTACAGACTGGATAATTTTTAAAACACACCATCAGAAGCCATTGCTAATAAACCATAACAGAACATTACAGATCATTCTTTTCTCCCGACGAAGCGTGGCTACAAGATGCCACGATCTAGCACATCCGATGTCATGGGCAGCATATCCACACAAGCGTAAGCGATTCCGACATCTGATTTTCTTTGAGTGTTCCAAATGTTTAGAAAGCTAAGCAAGTGACTTTCTTTAGTACTTCGAAAACCTCTGCTTTGATTTGTCAGGGATATAGACTAGGGATAAAATAAAATTAAATAAATAATAAAAAAATCACTGTTATGCTTACTTTTACACGTTAACAAAGCTCAGAGTTAAGTCTTGCTGTACATTTCGTTAGATGTCCAGTAGTTGTGACCATAAAAGCATCCGCATTTTTCTCCTAAAGCCTCTGGCAGTCATCATCATCATATTGCCCAGACACTAACAGCTATCTCATCGCCTGCCAAGAGTTTTAACCCACCCTTACCCTCGCGTCTGAACTTGTATCTTAACCACACATGTACACTCAGCCACACGGACATCACCAGCCACGGGATTAATTAAGGTTATTTGCACGAGTACCAAGGTATACACAGCAGATGCAGAGAGCTGAGCACACCTTCCTTCTTGGTGGAGGACTAAGCAGTCCTGCCCCTGAAGAGCAGGTGCTTACGAAGCATCTCTGTTGAAGGTTTACCTGCAGGAATGACTATCAGCCACCATCAGGAAGCACGTTCTGTGCTGAACACTAGCAAACAGGAGCTTCCAGTAAATTATAGATAACACAAACTACTACCTAGATTAATCCAATTAGTTTTACTATCTTGCCTTGGGCTTAGCTCATCCGAGAACTTCCTCGATTATTTCCAGCTGTTACTCCAAAGTATTTTTTAAATACACCACAGCCCCTTCTCAAAAGCAGAAAAAGCAGCAGTCTTCAAGGCCAGCCACATTAACAAAACCAGAGAGTCCATTTTCAGCTACAGTATATACCATTTCCTCCTTTTATTACAGTAAGTGTTCTCTAAAGGTAAGCTTTTACGGTACGTCTGAGCTGTTTAATGACTCACTTTCTAAAGGAGATGGCCTCAAACTCCCAATTTTAGCATACCAGTCCTCAAATGCATTGCCTCATCAACCTGCATTATACTAACAAGCTCGTGAGACGCACGTGCCAATGGTCACAAAGAATCGCTTTGGGTACCAATTATAGCCGGCCATTACCTCTCAACTGCTGCTCAAGTCAAATCTTTCTAGAACTGCATCCTCTCTAAATCTCCTACAGGTCCTTGTAAGCACTCAATCTTCTTTTGCTCCACTACCACACTTGCTCCCTCCTTTCCACACTGCTGTTTCAGCCTAAAGAAAAGAAAAATAGTTGGAAAGGGTAAGCGTTGTTATAATTTCATATGTCAGCATGAAAAAAAGAGGAAAATCCCAAACTCTCAACAACTACACCACTTTAAATGGAAGGCCGACATGTCTCCACCACCCATCAGCGTGATGCGCTACTGTTTAAAATTAGTCAATGCACGATTAGGTGCTTTTTAGGGCTAGAATAAAATATGCACCATGCCAGAAAAATTAGAAACAAATCTGAAAGTTTAAGGAAAAAAACATTACTACTTTAGAATGAGATTGTAAGCCACTTTCACCTGCACCGCTAATGACTGAAGTACAACCAACCCAAAAGTTTAGTGGAAGTATTGTACCAACAGGGCAGGAAAATAAGCAACAGGTACAGAAGTCCAGAGCTGTTTGAGGCAAATGTCTAGTGCTACCTCGATTCCACCTTCAGAAACGCTATTAGTGGATCTGTCTAGGACTCCAGGAAGCCAAGATTTTCACCTCACGAGAGCTGTCAAAGACAAGTAAAAAAACCACACAATCTTTGTACTATCGGTTGGCTACACGAGATCTCTAGTACTGACATTTTGGGCTGTAATTTCCCCCCCCCAACACATATAGGCTACTAATCCAGTCTGCTTCGCCATACTCAGCTTATTTACTCTACACAGACATTTTTATTAACACATTGAAGCAACAGTGGAAGAAAAGAGGTTGGTTTGTTTTGTTTTATGTTAAAGTTCACAAGACACAGGAGCATGGATTAGACTAAAAAATTTTATTGAAACGTGTCCAAAATCCAGTCAGGCACACAATTTATCCATTCCAATAAGGCTGGTCATTCTGTATGGCATAGAAAAAGGCATTTCAACAAGTTGAAACATCAAACTACTAAATTAGTGACGTTAAGGCACTTGAGATGTCTGTTAATTTAGCAAAATCGCTAAGAATAACATTCTGTTTTGAATAATAATAGTCCTTTCCGAGATTCAGTCTAAAGCATCCAAATTCTGTGACCCCTTGAGATGGGGGGAGGCAGAAGCAGGAGACAAAAGTCTCAGCACATTTTCCTCTGACTAGTAACGTCCAAGGCCGCCACAGCCTACCAAAGGAAGTACTACCGAATCAGGCTGCAAAGATTTCCTGTAGTACAGGTGCTGAACTACACAACTGTTTGGGCTGAGGCACAGCGTCTTCCACTCAAGAATCCTTAAGGCAAAGTATCTTTGTGAGATGAAAGAAGAGGAGAGAGGAAAAAGCACATGCATTCAGTCATAAGGCTAAGAGATGTTCCCTGGGGTAACAATCTTTATATCCTCCCCAAGGATAAAAACTTGGAGAAAATAAGTGGAGAATGCAAGAATAAAGTGACCAAAACCTGATACCTGTTGGCTTGTCAGGGCTCTGCGCAGTAACCTGAAAGTCAGTTAGCAACCTTAGATCCATGCTACAGGTAGTGAGTTACCTTTGTAGTCTGGGTTTGTGGTTTTGAGAGTGAGAGTTTTGGTCAGTATAAAACTATTATTTTGGCTCTGAGCCAACATTAACAACTTGAATGTTGCAGTTTCAGCATTTGGCAAAAAAAATCTTCAAATGAATAACTGAACAAATAACTCTGTTCTGTCCGTTGAAAATTCCCCCTTCATCTGTGAAACCACCTCTTGCATCATACAGCAGCTCTCAAAAATGAGATACAGCTCTAAGATATGCACATTCCACACCGGAATTTGGAGTATGCTCCAAGGGTCACACACAGACTGAAGGAAAAGATTTCCAGGTACATGAAGATGTTTTCTCAACCATGAAGAGGCATGACAGAGAAGCTACTGTCACCTGCTCTGCACAAACAGGAAATAAAGCGATAAATATTTGAGGGAAAGAGAAACATATGGAGAACAGATCATGCAATTGAATTTGAAGCACTGTTTCTAGTTAGTCTACAGAAATGTTGTTCTAAGCATTAAGTTCTGAATTTCACTAGAAGTAGAATTGTTTAAGAAGATGTAAAGCTTATTAAAAAAGAGATTGCATCATAATACTCTGTGTCCTTCAGAGCAAATTGCTTGTTATATTTAAGGCACTACACGTCCTCTTTGGTTCAGTGTTTAACTATCTCATTCAGTGTAAAGAGAGGTAGCACGAACCATACATATCTAGCTCTTCCATTCCATCACACACAATTTCAGAGTTGCCACCTTTCTGATGTCACTGATTCTGGAATCCTTTAACTCATGAGGAAACTGCAGGAACAAAATAACAAACAAACATTCTTATTAATTTTATAAGAAACAAAAGGTGTGCAATATTCCACTTTGCTTTCACCAGCACGAGAAAATCAGAATGAGAACACTGGGCCTGACGCAACAACGACGTAAGCAGCTGTGAAGAAGTCACTTAAAAGCGAGTCTTCTAGTAACTCAAGAGCCAAGACAACCACATCTTACCTACAACCAAGTTAGCAGAAGTACGTAAGACCACTGCACAGACCAGAATAAAGGCTGACCCGTCATTAAATGGGGAATAAGTTCAGCTCTCTTCTCATCTTGAGAAAGGTCTTTATGAAATAAGCTTTATTATTTACATATTTCTAAATAAGAACTGACTTCTCATAGAAAGGGGATAATACTTCCCTATGGGATTAGCCTTCCAGACAAATTCTATGCAGAAGCTGAGATGGTTAGAAACTGGTCCCTCAACATATATTTATCCATTCAAAATGCATAAAATCTGGTAAAACACATACAGTATCTATACCAACTGTTATGTGTATATAAAGAGGTCAATTAATAGTGTTAATTAAAATAAAATTCTTTACAATTAAAACTCTTTACAGAAGCAGTCCCAAAATGTATGCAGCTTTAAAGCATCAGCCATCCTCCGTGTCCTCACAGATAAGGATTAATAATCAAGTGTGTAAATATGGAGGAAGAGAAAAATGAGGGGGAAAAACTTGTTTTCAGTATAAATTGGCTGAGATATCACTATAAAAATATTTTATAATATGTAATGGCATGAAAAGGAAAATACTACAATCTTTCCTTTGGCCACACTGCAAAATCATGATATCCAAATACCATTATTCCTGGTGATTATATCGATCAATATTGCCACTCTTTGAGAAGCAAGGGGAGCATTTTTAAAAGAGTATTTCCCACCAAATTAGACTTCAGAAAATAGGCCTTTTGCCTATTTCTCCATTCCAGTTTATATTAATATTGCCAGACAAGAAAATACCAGTCAGCAGGAACAGGTTCAGTCAGAAGGATACAGTCCAGGCCTGGTGTAGCTGTACTCCACAGGAAAACAACAACCGAAGCAGCGAAAAAGACCTACCTGTATGGGTAGCCGTGGTATTTCGATTTGAAGACAGACAGCAACCAGCTGAAGAACACCACCACCAAGCCAATACCAGCAATACACATAACTGCAAGAGATGCAGGATAAGATTCTGGTGATGTGACAGCAAAACCACCCCCATGACTGGGAGGCAGATTTGGTCAGGTGAGACATCTATTAGAGTCATTGAGAAGAATGATATTAACACCAATCTTCTTTCAAATTCCTACTGTACATCAATTCTATACCATTGCTTTAAGAGAAAGTAAGTTTCTTCTTCTCTCCCTTACTAGCAAAACACTGCCACGTTTCTTTATATCTCCTCGTCTCCCAAAAGGGTTTTGAGTTTACCTTGCAGCTTGCTAAGCAACTCCAAATGCTGCCAAAACCACAAATAGTTCTGTTTTGCTTAGAGGTGGGAAGTATACAAAAAATGCGCAGTGCAAAAACATTCACATTACATAGTGTATCAAGAATCTTTACTGCATACACCTTCTCTTTGAGAGAGAAGTATTAGTACTCACTTTTTCTTTTCCCTACATCCATGTCAGAAGTAGCGGCTTCGTGGAGGAGTACCATTCCTAAAGTAACACCACCATCTACAAACGCTGTTTAAGGCTAAATCAGTAAAATACAATAGACTCAATATAATATAATCGTTGCTAATCTCGTAAACTCAGCTGGGGCATTAAAGCTCACTGGAAAAATTAAAGACTTCCCAGACAAACCAGCAACTGGGGGCGGGGGGAAGCAACAGAAAGGCATTTGTAACATCAATTTTTAAGAAAAAATAAATACAAAGTTTAAAATATAATCTGAAAGGCATAGTAGGTCTTGATACACAATTAAAAACACACATTTATTATCTCAGCTTGTAATGAAACAGCATTCCTTATCAGAGAACTCGGTCCATTCTTCCTACTGGACCTCCTCCTCCTCCACTGGAAAAATCCCAAAAGGAATTGAACTTCTGCATTTTACTCAGCTAACAGAATGAATAAAATGCATGCAATAATTAACCATAGGGTATCTTTCAAGCAGCAATATTTCAGTCTTTTCTAATTCTTCAATTAAAAAAAAAATCAAAGCTTGTAAAATTAAGGAAGGAAGGAATCCTAGCAAAGTAAAAGAGTGGATCCAGTGGAACAAAAGACAGAATTCCCAAATATTTAATTTCATTTCACTATAGATGTTCAGTCCCAATCCTCTTCCTGAAATGAAAAATACTTATCATTGACTGCAACAGGACCATAAAAAGTCTTTCCACATCAGATGCAGTCTACCTTCAGCACAAAATGGAACCTTTCTTGATGGCATGGCATGAAAAAATCCTGAATCGTTAGCATGAAAGAGCGGCAAGATTAAAAGTAAAGAAGGTAAGCAAAGAAATAAAAGAAGAGAGATCAGTACAGTACCTAAGTGAGATTGAAAAGCTAAGAGACATGCACAGAGAAACAGGGGCGTTCCTGAAGAATCTTAGGATTCCATGAAGATCCGCATTATTAACACTGCATTCAGTTCAGTCGTTAAGCAAGGGAGAAGGTGGTGAGAAAGCAGTAAACACTTTTCTATTCAACTTAAATACCCCTGGTATAGGACAAACAGTTGTCAACACAGAAAGGCTCTACAAGCTTCTGCATCAGTATTACGTGACAGTTAGGAGCCTTGACAAAGTACTCTCATAGAAAAAGCAGCAGCATAAGCCAACAGAAAAACCGTCACCAATCACACGCTTCTCAGTAGGAAGGATACTGAACAGAAGAACAATGTGTGTTTCTGCCACAAATTGGGCTTGGCTGCTTCCATGGATATAGTTCTGTAAGAGACAAAGAGTAATTGAATACAGAAGAGGCTGGAGTCAACTTTGACATGATTAACAACAGCTAGAGAGCTTGGAACCGGGTTCTGCGCTGTCTCCTTCGGGAGACAGGACAGAAGTTGGAGCACAAACAGTTTCATCTGTTGACCATTGATTTTGATGCTGTGTCAGCATCAAAACCCCTTCTTCCATTAACATGCACAATCCACCCAAAGTACCATTCAGATTATAGTAAGTACAAGTGCAGCTACAACCTTCCTGGCCCAGATCCCCCATTCAACAGGGCAGAATCCCACAATTACACCTTCCTGCACACACCGTGATCCAAGTCTGATCCATTCCCTGGCTTAGGTTCTTAGGTTACGTACGTTGCTCCCCATCTCAGGGGCAGTCTCTTCAATCTCCTCACTTGGCTCCAGAACCATTTGCCATTTTTCATGGCACACCAGGAAAAGGAACATCACTACCAATACCACTGAAGCTTTATTCTTCGGTCTCAGAAAGGCTTACAAATGACGTAAACAGGAGCAGCAAAAGGAAGCATTTTCAAGAAAACATTTAAAATATGAGAACTTCCACTCAGGAAGTTGGCTCAGTTCTATTTACGTTAATAGTTTAATAACCAACCGGGTTAACAGAAAATTTGAAATTTGTGGAAGAATACCATTTTTTAATCCCTTATGGGAAGTTCTGCGTCACTAAGGTTGGGATGTTATATCCAAGTAGGGAAAAAACCCACCAAGTTTGCTAAGTAGTCACTTTTCCTGGAAGAAGAGAAGGCCTGACCCCCCCCTACCCTGGCATGAAAGGACATTTCACCAAATTAATTCCCTTCCAAGTAAAATACGTGAGAAAAGCCAATATGCGACACGTAAAAGCATCGCATCTCGTCATGTGCTTAACACATTCTGGTTACTTTTACAGTGTCTCTCTTTCTAGATTATGTACAGAGCAGTATATTTATGTTAAAACCAATTTTTACCAAGAAAGATATTTCCAAGATCACTAATTTGCCTCAAGAACCTTCAAGAAAGATGCTTTTATATGGAAGCCATTAGATGGGTGTATGAGCTAAAAAGACCAGGTTCAACACGAAATCGCCAGGCTCGGCAACGGGACTGTGAAACATGCAAGACTCAACATAAACACCTTCACTTTGCTGTTAGGAATTTAGAACTGTCATGTCTCTTCATCATTAGGGGTACAATACATGCAAAAGACAGAGGAAAGCAAATGTCACAGGTAAATAAATGCTGAAAAGAAACAGAAATTGTTAAAAGATGCATAGGAGGTCAGAGGAGGGGAAGAGATCAGGTAATTTAAAGTAATCTACCCTCAGAACCTAAGCGAAAAAGCACTGTCATTGTGCTTCCTCCAAAACGTATCACTCAGTTAACTTTTACATTTTGAAGAGATGGGGAACAACAGGAAGGAGAACAACAGGAAGGATGAAGGAAATGCTTATCTTGGGTTCTGAAGCAAAGGGGAACCTTTGTTAGCAAATAGTTTTGGTTACCCTGTATGCTATCCTCTTTACCCTAGAGATTATCTTAGTACCTTCTCAGCTTTCTGTGATTACTAGAATAATCAAAGTTTCTGCACACACAAAGACCTTGAACTCTCTAGGTACTAACACAACAAAAATAAACTCCAAAGTAACACCCTGAAACCAGTATGTCCCGTTTCCAGCAGATTACCTTGCAGTTGTCTCATGCTTTATTCCACGGAAAGCACGTTGAGCAGTTTCTAACAAGAAACTGAACACGCTGCTAGGCACTAACTTACTATTTCTCATCTGATTAAGAATTTTTATTCTATTTCTTAAGAGCTTATTACCTCGCACAGAGAGCAATACACCTGAAAAAAACCCTAAGCACATTTGTCCCTACTCTTAGAACATTCCAGAACTAATGCCGTCATTCTTACAGAATTACTGAATCACTGAACAAAAGGCTGTGGGAATGGCCTTCCTATCAAAATTAAATTCTAGATAATAGTTGAAGTTATTACACACCAATTACACAACAGAGCACTTCATTTTGGATTAAGATCAGCATTTTGTGATTTCTTAGCAGTAAAGTACGAGTTTGCAAACAGTTTCCTCTTCTATTTGAGCCAAGAAAAGGATAAAGCTAATTGGAAAAAAAAAAACCTCAATCTTGACTAGAGCTCTAACACTCCTGTTTCACACAAAACAAGATACGCCTGTGAAAGAGTGGGTTTAAGAGAAGACAGATCCCTTCTGAACTAATCAACAGCGCTCTAATCTGCTTTGCTCACTGCAGGAGAGGTTAGCCTCGCTGAGTTACAAAGCAAGCAGCGAGGAACAGCACTGGCACTCTGACTTGCTTTTCTCACTATCAGCCTTATTCTGTAGAAATGCAGAAAAGAAAACGAAGAAAAGACTCACCACTTGTCCTGTGTGGGGATTCTTATGAGCGTAGGGTGGACCTCTGATGTGGTTCCACATTTGGCCTGATGTCATTGCTAACACAAAACACTGAAAATGAAAGAAGAAACGCTATTTAATAAGGATTATTTTTTTTTTAGTTTGTTACCCAATTTATTTTCATTTCATACCAAAATGCGGATTGATTGGAATACAATCTTAGGCTAGGCACTGTCCTACCTGCTACTTGTATAAAAAGCAGCTAATCGAGCACTAACTGAGCTGAAAAGATGAAGATCAAATAATATTGTCAGACTACCAAAAAGCAAAACTAAACGCACCTCATTTTCCTCTACCAAGTTTAAGTGTCTTTAAATACAAAAGCTTTTGAAGACCTGAATTGCTAAAAAACCCATGACAACAGGCAGACAAGAGTTACAATTACTCACCAAAGCAGCAAATGCCCAGCCAGTTTTGTTATACAGAAAATCCAGGTTGCTTCCACGCAAATATACCAGGCCTCCAATGACAGCCAGCAGCAGTCCTAACATCAACGGTCCAGCATAGTTTGGTGGCCTTATCACACGAATCTTAACAGAGGATATTGAAATTATTTTTCCTCAGTGAGATTATACATTATACCTGCACTGCTGCTCACAAACCCCACAATATATTAGGGTGGAAAAACACATCAACGCACGCACACAAAAATTCTCTGTATAATAAATTGACTTGGGAAGTAGGCAATGCTTCTTCCCTCGTTACTGGAACTTCAGTTTTATACTCCTTTATCCTACCTAATCATTTACAGACTGCAGGAACGGAGGAGGGAGAAGGAAGTAGATGAGTTTTATGACTTTGTCAAGTACAGCATTACACAAAACATTAGTACACAGAATGTAAGGAAACTTAAAGATGTAGTCATGCGCCCAAACTAGACTTTGTAGACAAAAACTATTTAGAGTATCTGAGAGTGTATCGTTAGCCACGGAACACAACTGACATTTCATAGCTGGAATTACACAGTCCAGGAGCGCTGCAGAGGTGGCGATGGGGAAGGTCTGTATATACTTACATTGACATCAGTTCTGTCAGCCACCCAACGAGCAAGCTGTTCAGCTGCAAAGCCACGCACCTGAAGCTCATACGTGTCACCCCGTTTGGGCTTTCCTTTGGCAGGAAAGTTAATGAAGGTTGGAGCAGAATTCATGTTTAGCTGCGTTTAGAAAATTAACAGAAGATACAGCACCATGAAGGGTCTATTTAGTAACACAACTGTATTCCATTTGTATCTTGCAACACTGTCACTAAATCAATCAGAAAACACTATTCAACAAATGGATTTCATTGACAATGACTTAAAAAAAAAAGTAACCACAGCACCCAGTAGCTTGCACTTCTGCATTTCACAAAAGTAATCGCTATACTCCTGCAACCTCCCTTTTGTGTTCCATGCTGTTTTCTCCTTTTAGTATTGAGGAACAAATTTTCTTTAGCTCTCTTGCAAGCTGTTCTGGATGTCTTGGGAAAAAAGTATTACCTCTCAGCAGGCTTTTCTTTTTTTTTTTTTAAACACAATTGAGCATGCTTTCCAAAGTGATTGACATTTCTTTTTTAGCACTCAGATCTAGAGCTACTGATTCAAAAGATTCAGACCAGTTAAGAGCAGATTAAAATAGGTAAATAAAAGTAGTTGTTTACAAAATGCAGTTTTATCTTTTCCTAACACACTGTTTTTCTCACAGCACTTCAGTGGTTTTGCATCTGTTTCTTCTCTAAAGACTACTTCTGGGAGAGAAATCTGTGAAATAGGTATATATATACAATAATCCCTAAAGGTCATAGCTCGATGAACAAATTCTTAATGTAACACTGCGGCAAAACTTAACAAGAATAATAAAAGACTTTCCACTTCTCTAGTTCAAAAGCTTCCATTTAATAAACCATCATGACCTGAACTGTGTAGTTTTTAAATAGAGATTAGTATCTCTTTAAAAAAAACAAATAGAGTTAAGATTTGCAAAACTATAACTAACTATTAATACGATCTACAATTGCAAGCGTACCTGGAATGTTCTCACACATTTAAAAAATCTGGTTACATAGTGTTAACAGAACAGCAAAATGACTGGGCATTTGGAAAGAAAGAAGTTAACCCATACTGAAAGCCTAACTTACCAGTCTCTAGTAATCTAAAAAGCATAACAGCTTTTCCTAACGACACTGGTGCTGTCTATCCTGCCTTTTCACGTATCATAAAAGAATTTTGTTAAGAATTACGCTTTAAGTTACTACAGGAGACATTCAGGGAAAAAAAAAAAAAAAAAAAAAAAAAAAAAAAAAAAAAAAAAGAGTCAGAGAAGCCAGGTCACTTGTGCCTGTTCCAGATCAGTCAATTCTGTTAATATTACTGCCAACAAGCTCTACCCTCTGCTCCTCATTTCTTCCGAGTGGCAAATTTGAACTCCACAATGATTTCTTTATTCACTGTAACACTAAACTCTGTATACATCTTTACTTTCCTACCCTCAATCTCCAAAACCCATGTTCAAAATAAAGTCAGACGAGAAAAAGAAAGACATTACCATCTGAAATACATCTGAGCCTTCATCAAAATCTACCATAGCAAAAAAAATCTTATTGGTAAATGCACTGGAGTATCGCCAGGAATTTGCCAGGATCTGGTATTCCTCATCCGCTTGCCTGTAAAACACACAGAGCGAGACGCTGTATCATACGTTTGTCCAGAACACAAGTTATAAAACAGCTGAGGGAGCTGTAGCCACACATCCCATCAACGGCTGCATCCCCATACGCCAGCTTCTGCTTTTTAATCTTAAATTTAAGGCCAGGCACTCATCTAAAAACCAAGCGCAGTATTCGGCACCGCTGGCTTTTTAAATGCAAGGGCAAGGTTTCTCGAGTCCCTGAACACAGGCAGTGGTAATTTCAGTGACACAGAACCCAGCAGCTCACAATTTGCTGGTCCACAAATGACCAAAATGAGTGTAAGCATGCCCTCTTTCCCATGTCAGAGGATGGGAAACCAATTAATTTCAACTAACTAGGTATGAAAATCACCTTTAGAGACCTCTGCCACCTCCAGCCTAATACATGAAAGCCATAATATGGCTAAGGATCCAGCATATTATAATGGCAAACAAACACGTGCCAATCAACATATTAATTAAGAGCAACTTTTAGACTGCACGGTCAGCAGCAATTCTACAAACATTTCTTCAGTAGCTCATGCCAGGAAAGTTTTCACCCTGGCTTTCTCCAGACACCTATCAGTGTGAATATCGTTTCTGCAAAGTAGTGATTATTTTAGGAAGGAGATAAGCAATTAAGGACTATGTTATTTTCCCACAGACATACTACACACGTATTCCCACGCATTTAATTTCAAAGACAGCCCTACTATAATGTGCCTGAGTACATTCCTCCTACATATGTCAAAGTTTTATCCTATTCTTAAATTTTATTTCCTACAAAACACATGATGAGTTTAAAGTTCTAATTTAGGACCAAATTAAGCCCATACTTGCATACAACACACTGTCTGTGAGGCTGAAGAGCAGTGAACATCACAATCACCGAGTAATTTCTGGGTGGTGCCTTCACCAGGCGTCGAAATTTGTCTCCATTCATTCGGATAACGGATCTTTTACTAGCCCATTCCATCAGCTGGTTGACTTTTTCCGATAACACCATCTGAAAATAAAGTCAGAGAAACACTGTTGGTTTGTTTGTTTTTTTTTTCTAGTCCCACAGTACAATCTTGAAGGTTTTGAGATTTGATGTAACCAAAACCTGCTGCACCGTACTTCGTAAGAACACCATCCACCTGATGGGATACTTCAGTTAAGATTCTTGCGGGCGCTCCTAGATCCTTTTTGACAGTCGCATTAATATTATTCGTTTCCTTTAACCACTTTAACCACCTTTAATCACGCTGTAAGTACTTCGCCTGTGAGCACCTGCTGGTGAAGAGCGACACGAGCACTTTCTCGCTTTGCTAATTTTAAGATTTCTTTCAGACGCACAAACTGCCCCAAATTACTCCACCGCATCTGCTCGACGCTGAGCGTCACACACTGCTTCGGATTTCGAGACTTGGTGGAAGTGGAATCAGCACTGGAGACAGAAGCGGTGTGGCAGGGAACTCCACACCTACGTTTCAGAGTTGCTGGGGAAAAAAACTTGATTCAGTGCGTATGTGGAGAACTCAGGAGCGCTAAGCACTAAGCTCTCCTTTAAAATGAGCCAACCCATTCTATGATGCTGTACAAAGAAGTAGTAGATAGAATAGAATCATTAAGGTTGGAAGAGACCTCAAGGATCATCCAGTCCAACCGATCCCCCACCACCTATTAACCACTAAACCATGTCCTTCAGTACCGCGTCTAACCTTTCCTTAAACACCCGCAGGGATGGTGACTCCACCACCTCCCTGGGCAGCCCGTTCCAATGCCCGACCACCCTTTCCGAGAAGAATTTTCTCCTCATCTCCAACAACCTCCCCTGGCGCAACCTGCAGCCGTTCCCCCTTGTCCTGTCACTAGTTACCTGCGAGAAGAGGCCGACCCCAGCTCACCACAACTCCCTTTCAGGTAGTTGCAGAGGGCAATAAGGTCTCTCCTGGGCCTCCTCTTCTCCAGACTAAACAGTCCCAGTTCCCTCAGCCGCTCCTCATCAGACCTGTGCTCCAGCCCCTTCACCAGTTTCGTTGCCCTTCTCTGGACACATTCCAGGGCCTCGATGTCTTTCTTGTGGTGAGGGGCCCAAAACTGGACACATAAGTGACAAGCCCCTAAATCTTACATTTACCATAAACCACTTCTCTAGTCCTTACTAATACCCTTCTTCAGATAAATGAGGTAAATAATAAACTGCTCGTCACACCGACACAGGTACACACGGAGGGATCTCTCCGGGCCCAGGAGCCACGCTCTGCGCTGCCCACCGCAGCCGGGCAGGCCGCCCACCCTCGCCCTCCAAACCCCGCGCAGCGGAACGCTCCGACGGCGCTTTGCACACGCACAGAAAAACCTGAAGTTAAACCCACCCGAAAATCATTGGTTTTTAAAAAAATTAGCACTGGTTAATTGGAAAACCGCTACCGTCAGGCGTGCCCGCGGGCTCCCTCTCAGAGCCCGGCCGGTGCCGCAGAGGACGGCCGGGCCTCAGGCTGGGGAGGCCCG
>VWZZ01006103.1:35955-69896 GCA_013399095.1 Psophia crepitans
CCGCGGGGGGACCGGGCCCTCCGGTCCCCCCCCGGGGGGGGGGGAGGTCCTGCGTGCCCCTGCCTGAGGCACAGGGCGGGAACGGGCCGTCCCCCAGCGACCCGCGGGGGCTCTCCGGCTCCTTCGGGCGGGCCGCGGTGGAGGTCTGCCGCTGCGGAGCGGCGAGGAAGCGTGGTGAGGGTGTCCCCCCCTGGGCTGGGGGTGTGAGCAGGGGGTGACTCGGCGTTTCGGGAACAGACGGACTCCGGGAGGGCTCTGCATCCCAGACGGTATTTCCTGCTCAACCGCTTCACTCTGCAAACCTCTCCTGCCTTCGGGTTGGGTTCTTCGGTTGTTGTTGTTTTAATTCCAGCGCTGGGGAAAGGCAGCTGGTAGGCAGGCGCATCCGCGCGCCTGTGGTTCCTTCGGGACGCGGCCGGTGCCAACAGGTTGAGCAGGGAGCCGAAAGGAGGGGCAGCGGGCTGTGCCACCAGCGGGCACCCGCGCTGGAGGTCGCCTCGCTTCGGCAGCGTGCGGGCTGGGAAGGCGCCTCTCCCGCTGCGGGTCCTCGGGCAGGGCTCGTGGGGCGCTGGGGGGCCCGGGGCGCTGAGCCGCTTCCCCGGCGTGCTGGGTGGTTGTCGGTCTGAGCTGTTTAACCTGTGGCTCTGAAACACCTCACTTAGCGTTTCGCGCTGTGGCGGCCGCATTCTCTGCACAGGTACGTTTTCCCAATGTTTCCATTAAAAATATAGCGTAAACGTTCTGAGGAAAGGCAAATGGTTCTTCACAGTGCTTTGGGGTGAGATCTCATGAAAGGGAGCAAGAGCAAACCCAGCTTCACTATTGCTTCTCTATATCAGTGTTCTGGAAATTACGCATAATTGCTATTAAAGTTCCTTAAAATCTTTTGGTTCCTTAACATTTTTTTGGTGCCTGCATAGTCACCGAAATTGCATTTCTGTACTCCAGTACTTGTTAAGTTGTATTTCTGGATGTAAATAGTCACTTAACTTTTTCTGTTTAGCAGTGTGGAAGCTAGTTGCGCTGTGTGTGAACACAAACGCTAATTAGAAATTAATAATTATAGCGTATTCTCTTGTAGAAGAAAGACCTGAAGCTTTTTTCCTTCCCCAGTCGCAAACTGGGAAAGTGAAAGCTGGCATTACATGTCACTTACTGTTTTATTTGTCTTATCTTCACTTGTATAATGCATTCGACGTTGTTCTGCCTTGTATTTTGAGACTAAGCTCAAGAAGGAGTAGCCCCCGTTGGTCTGGACACACTCACATAACAAGGGTTTGTACATTATATTCTGTTCCTAGTATTTGCTGTGATTCTTTTGGGGGAACGTTCATGTTCTCCAAAAACCCAACTTGAGGTGATAGAAGGACACAAACAAGTGAAAGGATTTGCTAAGAATTTGTCTTAAGTATTCTAAAACTCTTCTAAGAAGTAAGTAAAATGTTTTCAACCTGTACGTCTTTTTCATTCGGCTTGTCTAGAAATAAAGTCCCTCAGAGCAATTTCCATGGTCTGCTGACCAAGCAAGACGTGGTGAAGTCTTGAGCAACATGAATGACAGCCCGTGCAGTGTCACGTAGTGTCTGGGTGACATTTATTACAGATGTGCAGTTTCTCCCTGGATGATTAAGCCTCGTATCTCTAGTCATACTTTAAAATGTATCTGTCCATGAACGTAGTAAAACCTGGTTCTTTTATATGGGACCAGATCTCCTGTAAGCCATTCTCTATGATACAGCATTTTCCTTTCATGCTGTCCTTTGCTCTTTTTCATAGGTCTTTGCAGACTTTAGGGACAGGTACATGCTTTCCATTTAATGTAATTACTAACTTATCTTTCTGCTGCCGTGAAGAAAGTAAGCTGTAAAATAGGACTCAGCCATTTAGAAATTTAATAAAGCAAATAAACTACATCCTTTGGGTGTAGTTATATCTGACAGGTTCTGTTTCTGGCGTGCATTTGGTTGGTTTTTGGGTGGTGTTTTTTGGTGTTTGGTTTTTTTGGTTGCCTATCTTTGACGTCTTAGTTTCAGCAGTTATACATACAAGATAATTATATGTAGAAAATGTTGGTAAAAACAGAAGTTGTTCTTGGCTAGAAACACCATGTGCTTCTCAGTTACGTATCCTTACTGATCCCCCAACAGGCACAGAGCGTGTTTGTGGTGCACAGTGCTTTGTTATACCGTGGTACCTGGGTTAGCTCCGATACCAGAAGCACTAAAGTGTTTTTTGTGGGCTAAAGTGAGAGTCTGGGGTTTTTATCAGTGTTGTAACTTCCTCTTAGCATTGCTAATAATCCTTTTTATTATTATTATTATTATTATTTCCTTTCATTTGTTTAATAGTGTGAGGTTGTGAATCACTTGACTTAGCCTTGATCAAACCTTACTTTGCTTCAGGTATTTCACTTACAAAGACTGCTGTTGGCATGTTAAAAAAAAATGGATGAGAGATGAATCCGAGTTTCTCAGTCACCTTGTGCTTGACCGCTGTTTAATCTTCCTTTCCATAGGAAGAAATTGCTGTTGGATGTAGAAGTTATGTCTCTTTCTCTTACTTCACTCCCTGAATAGAAGCACTAGTTGACTTTCTTCAAGAAAATGAAATGTTTGGATTTTCACTTGCACTTGGGCAACCCAAGTGCCTTAAGTTAAGCCTTAACATTTACCTGAAAAGTACAGTATACAGGGACTTAGGTCTATTCCTAAATATCGCTTTGGTTTTAATTATCCGTCGTACGCCTCCTGTCCTGTCCCCGAAAGTTTCTACTCTGCGTGTAGCCTGCTGTGTCCGGTTCCGCACTGCTGCAGAGCCACATTATTTCTAGGGCTCTGCTGCTTCATTGATGGTGTTAATATAAAAAAAAAAAAGTACTACTGCCTTGTGCACTGCAAAACACAGGTGAAAGTAATGAAGGAGAATAGAAAATAGGCATTTCTAAAGGTATTAAGCAGTAAATAATGTAGTAGGGAATACAAAAACGCTTTTCCAAAGTTTGTTCAAAACCAAGACTCTTTGTAACATGAAGCCACTTTAGATGATACTCCAAACCAGCAGTCATTGAATTGAAGCCTTTTGGTTTCTTGTATTCTAAATACCTAGCTGTTAGAGTAAATGGAGGGGGGAGATTCCATTTGTTTGCATTGTCAAATCCTAAAATTCTTTGCTAGTTGTTGATGAAGGTGTTCTATAGATGGAGCAATGCACTGGTTAAGAACAAAACTCTTCTCTAAACCAATGTGTGATCCCTAGCTTAGCTTCTCACGTAACAGAGGATGTCCATGATAAACTTGAATTGTAAGTTACTTATTAGCAGACATTTGCTGTGCAGTCAGTGGTAATAATTGAGATCTTCAGTGTCAGCTTATAAAATACGTGTTGTCACCTAGAAAGCTTTTAGGGTATGACAGAAGTTTTAGATTTGTTAATTGTTTCAGCTACGTCCTGCCACTGTCACTTGTACAGCGAGATTCTCTTTTGAGCTAATGCGTATGTATGCACAGTGTATGGATGCATTGGTGGGGTTTTTACATATATATTTAAAAAATGGTGGGAGAGAGCAAACGTGTAGTGACGAACGAGGAAGCGGTGTGTTCCACGTTGAAGCCATTGCTGCAGTACACGCGAGTTGCTACACAGCCTCATGCAGATCTTTTAACTTCTGCATCCATTTTCATGTGAACTCACTGAAATATGAACACATATATGGAGAGCTACGATTAAACTGTCAATATTTGTACACATCTTGTGTGCATCTAGTCCTAATTTATTGGTGTAACGTTTTTCAGGCTGCCTAGTTGTGAATTTTTCTTAGTTTAACATTGTCAGAGGGAGGAAATTAAGACAAAAATACTTGAAGTTTCAGCGAAAGTATTTCTACCAGGAAGCAGTCATGAGGAAGTCTGAGTGTTAGAAATGAAACAGAATATAACAAGGCAGAATACTGTCTCAGATGTAAGCCTGTAATAGCTTTTAAATTGTTGTGCTGGGCATTTTGTAAGGGGAGGAAAAAGGATGTGCGTGTACTTACATTCACTGTGTATTAACGGTTTACTTTCTGTAGAGAACAAGATCTCGTTAAAGCATCAGGAGCACTGGAAATCCAGACAATTTGGTCTTCAGAAGTTCCAGTAAGACTGTACAGAAAATGGAGATAGTGGATGTGCTGGTTCTCAGTTTGGTGTCAAGAATATAATGTAACTGATGTGAAGAGACAGTATTGCTTACAAACGTCTCATTTTTCTGCTTTTAGATTTGGACACATCTCACTTTTTTTAGAGAGCAGCCTCTTTTGAAAAATGGTGTGACAACTGTTAGCAACCTGCAACAAAGCAAATAAAGATCTTTGTCACCTTCCCCACTGACTGTTAATGATGCATATATCATATAGATCCAGGAACATTTCTTAATTAAAAGTCTGAGAACAAAAAGAAGAGACAGTTTGATCCAACAGATGAATTCTATGATGGAAGTTCTGGATTCTATCCTAGTACTTTGGGCCTTGAGGGGTAAAAAAAAAAAAAAATAAAAAAAATTAAATTCTTTTTCTCTTATACCCTTTTGCATGTTTGAATTACAATTTCTTTCAGGAAATTATTTTCTATACTGTGTTTATACAGTGTCGAATGCCGTGGGGCCCTGATCAGCTGGTCCTTGGAGAGCAGTCTTTTAAAAAAACCTCATCAACCCCCCAAAAAAACCCTTCTTGGTTACTTTTGATAATTATTTAAATCCAAGCAGTAGATGATGTGTTTTATTTTAAATGAAAGATTGCGTGTGAGTACCCTTGGAACATAAACAGGACATTCTATTGTCATGATAGGGTTCTAACGTGCTTTGTACGTGATCCTCAGTTACTGCAGAGTATTTTCTTCCACTTCTGTAAATATCGTCCATCACGGTTGAAGTTGCTTTACAGACTTTATTTAGTTAATTAGGCCACTAAGGCGGAATAGCTCTGATAATCCCGATTTCTCTTTCCACATGGTACCTTTTAAGTAGGAAAACATGAGGCCATGTGAAAAAATGGTGGAAGTGATTATGTGTGAACTGAACAGCAGAAGGGCAAGGAAACAAACCGAGAGAACAGAGGAAATGCTTTGTCCGTAACTATAATAATAGATGTTAAAAAATTAAAAAAAAAAGGTATAATGTTATTTTTATGTATATAAGCAATAAATTTTTAATGCATTGGTGGGCGTTCAGGAGCAGTGCCGACGGCTGCTGCCATCACTTTAATAGTACTGGGTCCCCGTATGACCCGCCTGGCTGCTGTGTGACGTAGGGCTTACAGGAAAGACTTTAACGCTGTATCCTAGTTTCTTGTAATAATGGATGTTACTGTACTGTAGCTTGAGCCTCTTAAACCAAAGAACAGGCAAGATAGCCAGCAGCTTAGCAGACTTTCTCAGGCTGGCGAACAGCTGTACCCCAGCTCCCATCCAGGGCAGTATCTTACCAACCTTCAGTTATTTTAGACAGCAGCTCAAGGCCAAAGTATTTCTTTCTTTTGTGTGTTGGTTTGTTTTTTTCCAAAATACAGTAACAGTGCAGTTGTCAGGGCAGTTCAATTTGATCATGTACCTGAAATGCTTTTAAATTCACTTCTATCCAAACCTTGCTAGAGGACAGATTGACTCTGTCTATGGCAGCCGCTTGTGGCTCATTTTGGTGAGTTCTGTGTGTCTGGTTGTGCTCACAAAATACATTTTAAGTTCAGTACTTCCTGAAACTTTACTTGTATTTCAGCCGTGTGGGAACAGTCATTGCTTCCCGGCTGTGGAGTTACAGTTAGGCCTTTGTTTGCTCTCTACGGACTGAGCATTCCTTATGGAAGGACTGAGGGAATCAGTAAAAACTGTATTTCAGTATGATGACATGAAAGCATGGGTAGCTTTATAGTGTGCTTAAAAATATATTGCAGATGAGCCTGAGAAAGGACCTACTGTGTGAAGTTTGCTTAAAATATGCTCTTCTGCTGATTCATAATTCTTGTGTGACAGGTGACAGTCCTATATTTCTGTAATGTGTGAGTATTTATGTACAAATATTTGTGTGTGTGTTTCTGATAACTCAGATCTTGTAAGAATAGGCAAGAAGTGAGATAACTCTTCAGGTAGAGTTGTTTTATTTCTGCTCTTAGCAAGGATGTGTTGTTATCAGTACTGTTTTCTACTGACTATAGCATAATATGACGCCTTCGTTAGTAATAGTAACTGGCTGCTTCGTCTTCTGAGGAAGCAGGACCGGGTTCATAGAGGCAGTGCAAGTGTTAATGCTATTTTCTTGGCCAGCCTTAGCAATAATCACAACTCTTGTTGCCGCTTTGTGGGAGCTCTTTCCTGCGTCTCCTGGCACTGGGACTACATTGTGCCACAGGCGTGCACCCATGTGCGCACCCACGTACATCGGCATCCAGACGCGGGGTGAGAGCAGGATGCTGATGCCGTTTCTGGTCCCGCTGCTGCCAGCAGTCTGGAGCTGTGCTTGCAGCCCTTACGCTTCCTAACTTGATCCGTGATTGGGATGGAAGGATGAAGCGTTAGTGCTTTACGGTACATCCGGAGGAAATACTCGATGCCTTCAAGGATAGTCAGATGGTGCAGGTTGTTCAAGGTTCCGATCAGATTTAAAGATCTGTGGGAATGCTACTCAGCCTCTGTGCCTGTGTCAGTGAAAAAGGTTCCTATGTTGTTACATATGGGTGTGCAAAGTCCTTATGGCTGCGAGGTTTCCTTTATGCCTGTCCGTTAGCTGTGATTATCATTAACGTGCGCTAATGCTTGGTTTGGCTAGTCATCTGCTGCGTAGTTCTTAAATAAAACTTCTATTGCCTATCAGAATACAAAGGTTCACGTCACCGTTTAGATGAATTTAGCTGATTGTTTGAGGATTTTTAGGAGATGCATTAGGAAAATAAAACTAAAATCAAGTTCTCTGTCTTTTCTGTTTTAACTTTTTTTTTTTACCTAGCAATTATAGTAAACTCACCCACAGGTTAGTGGCTGGTTGGAATTTGCAATGTGTTCCTGGCTATTCACACAAAATGCAGTTAAAGGAAAAATACGTATTTCATCTGTTGGAAACTTGGCTAATTCAGAGGTTCATACTGTCTTCTTGTTGATTAAGCTTCAGCATTTAGTTTTGTGCATCAGTAGCTAAACCTGTTCCTCTGAAATATTCTTGTATTCTTACACGGTTTGTAGCATGTCTGAAAGCGAAGCCAGAAACTTTCAGAGCTCCTCTAACAGGGAACAGTTTTGAAATGTCAACAAGGAGCAAGAAAATTAATTTTATTAAACAATGTTAATACTTAATGTAATTTAGTTTTGTGAGATAAGTCCCCAGGGTAAAAAGCCGAGTTAAGTACATGCTTAACTTGGCTGTTCAGTTAATTGTCAAAATTTGCTGTTGCTTCCACGGCAGCCAAACATTAAGCAGGTGACTGTGCTCATTTTCCTGGTCACTAACCTCTCTGTCATTGGAAAAAAATAATGCAAATTTTCAAAAGGTCCAAAAAAAGTATCTGGAAATTGTTTCGTTGGCCCTCTTTTTTCCTTCTGTTAATTAACAGTTTATGCATTGGACAAAAAAAAAAATCCTTTTCATTAGCCATTATTTCTACAGATAAATTTCATTTAGGTTCAGTCACTTTTTTCTGGGTTTGTTTTGATGAACAAAAATAATAATGTTCAGGGGAGCAGAAATTAGACTTTTCCGAATGACATGTGGGAAAAGCTTGATTTGCTTCCTAGGGCTAATTTCAGTATCACTTGTCTTTGTTAGAGTAGGATAATACAGGAGAGAGAAATGCGGTAAACCACGATCATCACCTGTGCCACGGAGGCTTACGCGCTGTCCTTTATTGTCGTAGCATTCCAAGAGCCGACGTGTCTCTCTTCCTCACTTGTTTCTCCCTGTAGTTTCATCTCAGGCACCAGTGAATTGCAGCTTGCTGCATGCAATTAAATGACCTCTGTTGTAATACAGATCAAATAATAAATGTCTGAACGCTTTCCCTTTTTGAAAATTCATGGGAATAAATACTTAAAGGTCTCCTTCCTGTTCAGGTTTGCGCTGATTTTGACACCTACTGGAGTTACGTGTGGCCAGGTATGTCATCTGTTAAATCCCAGTTGTGATTTCAGTCTTCGTGGAATGATTTAAGAACAAATGTCTTAATTTTTTTTTGGCCAACAGCAATGAGACGACTTGAGTAGAATTTCACAATGGAGGCAAAATCCATAGTCATCGGTGTGGAGGGGATGACATGCAATTCCTGCGTTCAAACCATTGAACAGCATGTCGGGAAGATGAGTGGTATCCATAACATAAAAGTAAGTAACACCGTTGCTGTTTCTTACGAAGCTTTGTTCTTACATGAGAAACCATGATAAAGTACGCATCAAGGGAGGAAGATATGTGGAAAAGAGTATATTCCGTACGTTCCATGGGAAGCTGATGTTAGTGATTTAATGTGTTTCTGGTGTAGGAGAAAAACAAGTGCTTGCTTCTCTGCAGTAGCAGCAGGTAGGCCAGGTGACACAGGAGAGTCTTGCTAGCTTTAGAGGTTTCCTTTCCTTGTGCTGTCCATGAGGAGATGAGAGAAGGAGCAGAAGATCTGTAGTCTTGAACTGTAACAGAACTGCTTGGTTTGCTCTTAATCCAGGCTTCCTTCACCTGACTTGATTTCAACTTTCTTTTCCTTAGCTCAGAGGAGATGCGAATATTTCGTTAGTAATTTTTCTATCACGGGCAAAATATTGGACTGTGGAGTATTTCAGGGTGAGCTGATTATTCCCACACAATATGTGATTTTACAGTAGCTTTAATAATGGAAACAATTTAAAAGCTGGAAGATTCCTATTAGTTTTATGACTTAATTTGTGCTGGAAAGAACAGTACTGACAATAGCAGTAACAGAAAAATGCAAAGTTTAATTACTTGATATCTAGGTTCTGAAATCATGCTGAAACATTCCACAGTGGTTGGGTTTACTCTAAAGAAAATTAGCTTCCTGGTTTTATCAAAAGACAGTTTCTATTTTAGTGGATACGTTTTAAATGAAGAATTTCCTTCCCAAAATAGGGTACACTGTGATCGTTACCTGTAGCTGATTTTGAAGGGCTCAGCTTGGTGCACCGTTCTGTGCTAAGGCAAATTAGAGAATCACAGACTGGTTTGCACTGGAGGGGACCTCCAAGATCATCTAGTTCCAACCCCCTGCCGTTAAAGCATGATCCATTACTTAGTCCAGTTTCCTTTTGCCTGAAGTAGGCGCTCATGTACACACACAGAAATTTTGGTGAACAGCAGCAATATTTACAAGACACGTAATTTCTCATCTTCCTGCAGCTTCAGCGGAGCTTTAACGTGATCCAAGTCCGTGGTCTGACACCAGAACCTTGGAGCACCGAACAGAACATTTTAGAAATAGGGATGTAGCTGCAATTAACATCTGTGGCATGGTATGGTCAGATAAATCGCTAGGTATCTGCAAGCATGAAGTAAAATAAAGGCTAAAAGCAGCCTGTAAAATAATACCCCCAAATAATCTGACTTCAGAATCCTTCCTTTCTCCCTTATTTTAGCAAAAGATTTCATCTCATCAACTTTGTGTTTTTATGGTTTCAGCTAATTTCTGAGAATACACAGATGACTTAAGATAGCACAAGGAGGAGAGGTTCATACTTGACTGAAGACAGTGTGCGTCTCATAGTGTCTTTTACATACGGAATGCAGCACGCCTTTGAACAGTATTAAGAGTTTTGTAATTGGGTTTTAAGGTAAATACCTTATCCCAAAGCTGAATTCTATTTCTAAAACTACTCTTGGCAAGAAAATACATTACAAAAACGTAGTCTGAGTAGAGCAGGACTATAAGAAACTTCTAAGAGGTTGTATTTGGTAATTACTCCCATGACAGCATCAAAACTTCAATTTAGCCAGATGATTTGTTTCAGAAAAATGTCTGAGAATAATAAAACAGGGTTTTGTTCGGTGATTATGAATTAAGGCAGCAAGGGAGATGAATGTTAGATGGCTAATACAGACACACAGAGCTGCATTTACGTTATTTTGCCTCCAGCTGCAGTGAAACTGATAAATGTCCATGTTGCTAATTCTGCTAAGGTCCATAATTGGGACAAAAATGAAGAAAGGTCGTTCTTAAAATGATTTAACCGGTCTAATTTAATCATGACTGTGGTCTTTAGGTTGTACGTTTGCCCAGAGGAAAGATGGAATTGAATGATAATGTGTTGGGCCTCTGGTAGGCGTAGCTTTTCCTTTTAGAAACTGCAATAATTGTGTTTGATATATCATCATTTGGGAACAAATTAAATTGAGGATATTTGTACCATCTGATGTGAAAGGTTACGACCAAATCAGGACGTCTCCGAATCCCCAAAATGTACAGGGAGAGGAAAACCAGCTGCTTTAATGTTTGTCATGTGTCAAATTTCGAAACTGAATTTTGTTCTGTAAAGTCTGATGCACTTTATTGCTCACAGCGAGTTAACAGCCTGTGCCCAAGATGCCTAGAAATACTGGACTCTTTTCACTGCTACTGAAATCTGTGGCTTTTTTCAAAGAGTGTTTGTTTTCCATCCTTGTAGCCTAAGGGTAATTACTGCTAACTGCTGAATTGTACTTGTGATTTGAATTTTTTTCTGTGAGCTGTTTTGCTTTTTGGATTGAATTGGGTTAGTCATCATAATTCACGAGAGTTTGGCTCTGGCTGTTTCATTAACAACATTGATGCTGTCTGGACGTCAGAAGGAAGTGGCCAGACTGACTTGTAAAGGATTCTGAAACTGGTGGGGGAAAAGAAAATTATCTGTTCTTTCTAGCCGTGGTGGTGTACAGATGAGCAGAAGTTACTTTATGGTGGCTATTGGTGTGGTTTACTCTTCAAGGTCAATAGTGACTGGACAAGTATTACTAATACTTGCAAGGAAGAGTTACTTCTAGTCTCATGCAGGGTAATAGTTCTCATCTTTTAGTATTACAGTTTGATAAATTGTTTTCTTTTTTCCCCTTGCAAGGTATCTCTGGAGGATAAGAACGCAGTCATCGTTTATGACTCCAAACTGCAGACTCCAGCCACGCTGCGAGAAGCAATATATGACATGGGATTTGATGCTACATTAACAGAATCAAACCCACAACCAGTTTTACCTGACACTGTTTTTCTTACAGTTCCTACTCAGTCAGCTCTAACGTCTAAACAGATCTGTAGTACGTTACTAAAGAACAAAGGTATTCTGGATGTTAAAATGTCCGCTGATCAAAAAACTGCGGTGGTGACTTTCCTTTCTTCCATCGTAAGCGGCAAGCAGATCGTCCACATGGTCCCAGGAGTGGATTTAAGTCTCTCCGCACCAGAGATAATGCCTGGAACTTGTGAAGATTCCAGCTGGTCTCAAGCAAGTAGCGTTGTGCTGCGCCTGAAAGTAGAGGGGATGACCTGTCATTCCTGCACGAGCACCATTGAGGGGAAGATTGGCAAATTGCAAGGAGTTCAGCGGATTAAAGGTAAAACCTTAGTGCATTTTTATGTCAATGGATCGTTCTGTTCTCTGATGGCACTGTGAAGGTACCTTGGGTTTAGATTAGGTAGCTTAGCGGGACAGTTACCCCTTGTAGCACCAGGTATTCAGTTACATGTTTAATTTGGGCTGGAAGCAAAGAAATGGGCCCAAATCGTGGTGAGGCTGTTGCTGTTCCGTGCGTGACAGTATTCAGTGGTCGCTTTGTATTTCGGTAGGGAGCCTAGAGTAGTTGTGTTCCATAAACTTAGACCAGTTATAGAAATCTCTGATACCAGATGTCTCTTTGTATTGTAATTAACATTAGTTTATATCTTCTGTTCAGTTAAAAAATAATATTGGCATATATGTGATTGTATCTAAAGGACAAGACAAAATTTACCTGTATAAATAGCTTTGGCATAAACGTATTGCCACAGACCCCTGATAAAAGTGTACATTTAGTAAGAAATGGTAATGCTGTTTGTGAAAGTCCTGGGGAAAGAGCAAAAAAATTGAGGAGAAGAGGAGTTGAAAATCGTTTTGGTACAGATCTGCTGCCCTCGGGGCAACGTGCTTACTGTGCTTAGGGCAGTAATGCACGCTGCTTTTTATTGATTGATTTTCAGTGTCCCTGGACAATCAGGAAGCTGTTGTTGTCTACCAGCCTCATCTAATTACAGCAGAAGAAATAAAACTTCAGATTGAAGCTGCAGGTTTCACAGCATCTTTCAAAAAGCAGCCTAGACCCCTGAAGCTCAGCGCTATTGACCTGGAAAGGCTGAGGAATACTCAGACCAAAGGCTCCGAGACGGCGCCGAAAGAAAACTCGAATGTGAACGATACGAAGACAGTTGTCTTCCGAATTGATGGCATGCACTGCAATTCATGTGTCCTCAACATTCAGAGCACCATATCAGCACTCCCAGCCGTAACAAGTATAGTTGTTTCACTAGAGAAGAAATCTGCTATTGTAAACTATAACCCAAACTTAATTAGCGTAGACGTACTGAGAAAAGCCATAGAGGCAGTGTCTCCAGAGACGTTTAAAGTCAGCCTTCCTGATGAATACGACAGTGCGGTGCTTTTCCCCACGCTGGCATCTCCACTGAGGTCTCCTCATCCACCTTTGAAGGATGCCAGCCAGCCACTTACTCAAGTTGTTGTGATAAATATTGAGGGAATGACTTGCAGCTCTTGCGTGCGGTCCATTGAGGGAGTCGTATCCCAAAAGGCAGGTGTAAAATCTATTCGCGTCTCTCTCGCAAATCGGAACGGGACTATAGAATACGACCCTCTGCAAACGTGCCCAGAAGACTTGCGATCTTCTATAGAGGATATGGGATTTGATGCATCTTTATCAGGTAATGACATCTTAAATTTTTTAATTTAAAAGGATCATGCAGTTCTGTGTAGGATTTGGTACCACCCAAGATGAAATTTAGCTGTTAACGTATACTTGGTGCTTGCCAAGAGAAGCTTTATATCTTCATTGTCAATGAGATAATTAAACATATGTGCACTTCCTTTAATACATCAGATTAATTAAAAATGCTTGAGATATCTGGAAATACAAATACATCAGATAAATACCTACTCCAGTTTGCTACTGTTTAATATTTGTGGCGTGAGTGTGGAACTGGAGCTTTGCTAGCTGTGAATAATACTACGGATTGTTGCGCTGAAGCTTCTTTAATAGCAAATTACCAAAAATTTGTCTCCTGTGGAGTAAGTAGTGGAAGGGTATTTAACCAGGCTCCGGTGTGACTGCAGACTAACAAGAGTCTGGAAAGCGTGGACATGGCTGAGGATGTGAAAAAGATGCTGTTGTGAGGTAACCCTGGTAGGCAGCTATGCACCACCCAGCCCATTGCTTGCTCCCCCGTGGTAGGATGAGGAAGACAAGGGTAAAAGAGCAAAAACCTGTGAATTGAGATAAACATAGTTTAATAGGTAAAGCAAAAGTTGTGCGTGCGATCGAAGCAGGGAACTAATTCATTCCTTCACATCACCAGGCAAGATGCGTAGCCGTCTGCAGGAAAGCAGGGTTTCATCATGTGTAACGGTTACTTGGGAAGAAGACAAACACCACTGCTCCTCCTTCCCCCAGCTTCTGTTGCTGAGCATGACATCACATAGTATGGGGATATCCCCCGGCCAGTTGGGGTCCCCTCCCAACTTCTTGTGCTGTAAAAATCGTGTATTGCGTAGGAATAATCGGCCTCGTCACTGCTGGGGCAGCGAGAAGCAGAAGAGGCTGTTGATGCCATCTGAGTGCTGCAATAACTAAAACATGGGTGTGTTCCCAGCGCTGATCCAAAAGGCAGCATCCCAAAAGGCAGCACCGCAGGAGCCACTGTGAAGAAAATTACCCCTGTCCCAGCCAAAACCGGTACAGGTGCTCACTGTGATGCCTAGTATGCTAAAAGTAATGGCAAAGGGAGAGCAGGTGGCTAGATAGGAGCGTGCAGAACACTTAGAAATTCAGCTTTGTGCCCCAGGTAAAGTCAGTAAAACTGTGCGTAAAACTAAGGTTGCAATGCAGAGGTTTAGCTTGCAGCCTAGGGAAGAGGACAAAGGGTGTGCAACAGAGCAGACAAATACAAGGAGGGAAGGCAAAAGGAGAAAGAGCAACAAAACAATGAGTTAATCAGTGGCTCAACGCTTTGTCTTGTTTTCTTTTGCATACTCTTAATTGGCAGGCGGGTGGATGGGTCTGATGAGGCACGTGCAATTGCCGCTTTTTTGGTCGAACTTTACGGCAATGTGTATTTATGGCTGGTGTAGTACCAGCTCGTACCTCATCGCTGTGGCTGTTTGTAGCGGCATGAGTTGTGGTCTCCTTTTCAGCAAAGGCAGAACTACCTGTGGCAGTAGCTCAGCCCTCGACCGAAGAGCAGCTGGAGTCTCACAAAACCCAGGCTCCCCCCAAAGCGTCACCCGCCCACCTTGCGAGGCAAGAGGCAAACACTATATCCAAGTGCTACGTCCAAGTCACGGGAATGACGTGTGCTTCGTGTGTGGCCAACATTGAGAGGAATTTGAGAAGAGAAGATGGTAAGATACGTGTCAATCTCATCTGTTAAATTTTGAGGTGTTTCTTTTAGAGAATCAGTCCAGCTTTTGTACAGCATCTTTAATGGGTGGGTTGTCAAGAGAAGTGCCATTGGTGGTGTGTTTCATGGGTGAGAACGTTGTCTGCTCGCTGTTGGTTCAGAGGGTGAAAACAATGTTGTTCTTGCTGCTTTGTGGGCATGCTGGCTCAGACTGCCATTGCAAAAGCAGGAGTTGGATTGCTCCAAAGAGAAAAGAGACATCAAATACGGATCCTTTTGAAACAAGACCAAATTATTGCTACTGGGGGGTCATGCCCAGGTCTGCAGCTTCAAGGCAGAAGCGCGTGTGTCTGTACTAGGAAAGGAGCTCTGAGAGAGGGACAGAATTAATACGGATTAAAGAGACGTAAGTTAATTGTAGCTCTGCAAGTCAGGACAGCTATGTCTGTCTTCTGTCAGCGCGATGATTATATTTGCAGGAGCAAATAGTTGCATGACTCTGACGTAATGAAGAGTCATTAACGTAGACTGTGTTTAATTATTGCAATGAAGAGGGATGTGTTGCAAGTTAACCTGGAATTTAATTTTTTTCATCCTACAAAATGGATGAACCTAAATCCTTTTCACTTAGTGTGCGGGAGGATTGCACCTTGTTAGGGCTCCCCTTTCTCATACATGCTCTCTTGGAGAAAAAAGGCTTTTAGAAATGGTAAATGCAGATCAGAGAAATATGCTGACCTGTATTTTAGAAGAACATCTTTTAAGTAAAAATAGATCATTTTTTCATATCGCATGGACTGAATGTTTGTGTGGCTCACGTGGAGTAATACTTCCATCTGTCACACCTAACACTTACGTGCTTTTGGTGCGTTGGTGATGTATCTTCTGAAAATGTTGGCTTGTACGCACCTACAATGTGGTAGCTTTCTCAATTTAAATTAATTGCTGTTGTGCCGTCATGTCACCATAAATGCAGTGCTTTTCTTAAACGTGATCTGCCATTCACGCGTGTTGTTTTCCAGGAATACATTCAATCCTTGTTGCCTTAATGGCAGGAAAGGCAGAAGTGAGGTATAACCCTGCGGTCATACAGCCTGCAGCTATCGCAGAGCTCATACGGGAACTGGGATTTGGAGCTACCGTGATGGAAAACTGTGGTGAAGGAGATGGAATTCTGGAACTTGTTGTAAGCTAGTCATTAAAACTAACCACCCCTGTCTGTATTACTCTTCTGTATTGGAGGCGCTCATGTAAGCGTCCACTTCCTAAAGTGTTGATCTTATAATAGAGCTTAAGTTACAAAAAAAATAATGTATCAGGTATGTATCGCAAACTATATCTTGTCCTGCAGACTGTGCTGGCTCGCTACTGCACTGAAGTCAGAGAAATACTCCTCTGGGTTTTTTTTTTTTCTTTTCTTTTATTTCTTTTTTTTTTTCTTGGTAGCTGAGTCTAGCTCAGTGTCCCCCGACTCTGAGCCTGAAGAGCCAGGAGAGCTTTAGCAGAGCTTAATGACCTTGTCTGTATGCTATGCTTCCTCTGCAGTGCTCTCTTCGCTCCATCTCACTGCTTCAAACCTGGATATGTGCAATCAGGAATTCAGGATAGTCATAAGCACTTTTTCTTTTCCTGCTTTTTAAGATGCGTTTACCAAATAACCTGTGGTTTGGATAACAGGAAGGAACCTTTATTTTACAGGTGAGAGGAATGACATGTGCTTCTTGCGTACACAAAATAGAATCCACCCTCATGAAGACTAATGGTGTTTTATACTGCTCGGTAGCTCTTGCAACCAACAAAGCACACATTAAATATGATCCTGAGATTATAGGTCCTCGAGATGTTATACAAGTGATAAAGGTAAGTTTCACGAGGGCACCATCCAGTGTCCTTCGAAGAGTTACATACCCAGAAACAGAAGGGAAGACTATTAAAGGAAAAATTCTGTCTCTGCTATCTTCTTAGTGCAGGTTTCTGCAGGTAACATGTCCATTCTGGCTCAAAAGCAATGCTGCGTTATGACTTTGCCTAAGTTTTGAAACAGAAATAACTAGGAAAGCCAAGCTGTGGTAGAGCTGAGGATACCAGTTACAGAAAAATTAAGTGTATCCCTGAATACTGTAGCAGGAGAGGTGTGAAATAAGTTTCTTGGTATTCTCCTTCAACTTCAGTGCTTCAGGAATAACTGTTTTGGAAAGCCACGTTTTAGAAGAGGATTTTAATGTTCTAGAAAGGTTGATTTCTGCATCAGATTGCTTTTCTTTCCTTGCTAGGTAACTAAAAAATAGTAACAATCATACCCGAAACGTTAATAAAGTAAATCACGTGGAAGGCTGGCACCATCAGTAATCTGGCAGGAACTTTATATGGACACAAAGTGTCTGCAGAAATCGACTGTTCTGTCTTATTAGTATTATTTTATTATTATTTATTATTATTATTTATTTTATTATCTTTAGGATTTAGGTTTCACTACTTCGTTAGTCAAAAAAGATAGATCTGCTAGTCATCTGGATCACAAGCAGGAAATCAGGCAGTAAGTACCCCGAATGTATTTAGATTCTATAAATATTTTTTATTCTTCTTTTTCAATCCACAGTAAAGTTACAAATATTTTTGTGACTGTGCAGACTTGCTAGCTCAAATGTTACCCAGCACTTCACTGCAAAATAATTTTTTTTTTTTTTTTTTTTTAAATCTGAGGTGGAAAAGGTCTTTTGTCGTGAGTCTCGTTTTCTGCATTCCTGTCATGGGACTGATGATTTACATGATGGTTATGGACAGTCAGCTTTCAGATGCTCACGCACATCACAACATGAGCAGTGAGGAGATGGAGGCCCTTCACTCCTCCATGGTCCTGGAATACCAGCTCCTGCCAGGATTGTCTGTTATGAATTTTCTGTCGTTCTCACTCTGCGTCCCTGTACAGGTAAGTGGGAATACGACAACTCCGAGTTCATTGGGCTTAAACCCTCAAGATGCACGGCAATGAAGAAATGTAAATTTGAAAAATGACCGTAGTTTTGCTGCTCTGAAATGCTTTTGAGGTTGGTACATGCTTCTGCTGTTGCCTAAAGAAGTGGGGTGGGAGCAGCTGGTGGAACTGCGTGGGGGTGAGAAGACCTGAGAGCACTGGGGTAGAGATTGTAGCCCTCGGCTCGAGCTGGGGTTGTATTCAGGAAGAGATGGAGAAGGCAAATAACTCAAAACGGGTGCCTCCCTCTCCTACAGAAATGCTGCTACTGGGCGTTACAAATGTGTAAAATACAACTGATGCTCTTATTACAGATACTTGGAGGCTGGCACTTCTATATTCAGGCGTACAAAGCACTGAAGCACAAAACCGCAAATATGGACGTGCTCATTGTTTTGGCAACCTCCGTTGCATTCGTCTACTCGTTTGTTATTCTTCTAGTTGCAATGGCTGAGAAAGCAAAAGTAAACCCTGTAACTTTCTTTGACACACCTCCTATGCTGTTTGTGTTCATCTCCTTGGGCCGGTGGCTAGAGCATGTTGCAAAGGTAAGGCAAATAAAAGGCCGCGGTAGCTACAAGCTGCGAGATGCTAAGAATCGTTTCAGAATGCTGCATACCTTTAAAAAAGTATCCCATGAAAAAGTTTTGTTAGGTTCTTTTAATCATCTTTGTTGTAAAATAGTCTTCAGTAACTGAACTAGTAAATATATGAAATGGCTTAATATAAGTCCGTTTGCAGAAAGTATTTTCTTAATAGGGTAAATTGCAACATACGCAGTTGTCATTTACCCAGCAATTGCTTTTTTTTTTCAATAGCATAGTCAGAAAAATATGAAAATTATTATTCTAGGGTAAAACATCAGAAGCACTGGCAAGACTAATTTCATTACAAGCTACTGAAGCTACTATTGTTACCTTGGGCCCTGATAACGTTCTTTTAAGGTATCTTGCTTTGTCATTTGCTTTTTCTGTTGTTTTTTGTTGTTGTTGATATGCTTAATTCATAGACAAGTGTTGCCATTCTGTAGAACTGTGAGGCAAGTAACTTCAGATTTGCTGGCAGACTTGCCAGATATAAATGTTAAAATACAGAAAAATGAACGCTGCTCTGAATTGTTTTGTTGGCATCTTGCTAGTTTTTGCTGTGTTAAGGAAACCAGTGGATTTTTCTCAACTGGGAAGTAAATAAAATTACAATTAAATAATCGTAGTTCTCTTCAAAACGTCCTTTCTTCTGACAATTTTTGTATACGTTAACAATGTCAGCCAGCGGGATTGTGCTTTGCGTATAGTGGCAACTCGTTTTGCCTGGTTAACTTCAGTTAACAATCCCTTATTAAAACCCTGTACATCGTTCCAGTGAAGAGCAAGTTGATGTCGAACTGGTTCAACGAGGTGACATTGTCAGAGTGATCCCAGGAGGGAAATTCCCCGTGGATGGTCGTGTTATTGAAGGACACTCTATGGTGGATGAATCTCTTATCACAGGTAAGCATTTGCATTTTGCAAGGGTAAGAATGCTTTTAAGTGACCCTGAAGAAGGGACGCTGATGTTCCCCTCGCTCTCCTAATTGCGTGTTAGGAGTTGGTAGCTTGTATAATATTGCTGAAAAATAGACCTTGGTATCTGTTGTTGACCTTTCCTTAGGTGAAGCGATGCCAGTGACTAAAAAACCTGGCAATACAGTTATTGCAGGGTCCATTAATCAGAATGGATCGCTCCTGATTTCGGCAACCCATGTTGGAGCTGATACAACTCTTTCCCAGATTGTTAAACTTGTGGAGGAGGCCCAGACCTCAAAGGTAGAGTGTTCTCAAATTAAGCATTTCCATCAGCATACCAAATCATTTGAAGAGTGGTTAAGGTTGTTTTAGATTTGGACTGCAGTTGCATAGTGAAGTATCTTGCTGAATAAGGACTTTGATACGCTCTACTGTTCCAAGTCTCATCGTCTCATTAAGTAAATATGTAATTATAAAGTGTGGCATGCCGAATGTGCTGCAGACAGAAGCTGTGGTTGTATCTCTGTCTGAAGGCGTAGAGGAGAGTAAGCGTAATGTCGCTGGAGCTGACGTGTTTCTCCTTCCCAGGCTCCTATCCAGCAATTTGCGGACAAACTTAGTGGCTACTTCGTTCCTTTTATTGTGGCTGTCTCTGTGGTTACCCTTTTTGCCTGGATTATAATTGGATTCGTGGATTTTGAAATAGTAGAAAAATACTTTCTGGTGAGTGAGTCTCCTTAAACACCTTCTGAAATACTTAAAAAATACTAGACTGCAGTGGTTCCCTTTCTGAATCACCCTGGCAGGCAGTTGCTGGCTATAGATGTTGTTTTTGGTATTGTATATCTCTTACGCTCTAACCCTACATTTATACTTAAAGAGAACCTGCAGTAATTGACTCCTAAAAGTTAGTATTAAAAAGGTTAACTAAAAGTAAATGCTAAATATCAAAATTTCCCAATTCCCGTTCCCCCTTTGCGGGGAAACGAAGTCCCTTGTGTCCCAGGCTCCAGTTCTCCATCTGGTTTTGTCAGCATAGCTCTGTGTGTGTGGATTCATCTTTGAAATCGGTGGAATTCACCTTCATTACAGATGCCAGAGGAGGGTCAGGATCCTGACCTGTAGCTTAGGGCTGCTTAGATCACGGGTTTCCTGGCTGATGACTATTTCTGATGGGAATGTTATCAGTTTCCAGGAAAGCAGTTTGCACAGCCTCTTTCTTTGCTACTGTATGCATCGTGGGTAGAGTCTCTCTTGTTACAGCGTGGAAGGGTTCTCACAGCAGGTGGTACCTTAGTTAGGAAAACGTCCTGGAAATAAAACAGATTGTGGTATAGAACAGAACTTGTCATTTCTTAATCAGTCATTAACTTAGTCATTAATCCTAGCTTTTGCATCATTTGCCTGTGTTTTACTTTTTAATATTAATACTTCAGCCAATATATTTGCGGTCGGTCTTTTAACATCAAAGACAACGTGTAGTTGAATACGTTTGTTTCCGTTCCATTTCTTCTACGACTAAACCGACCTTCTGTCACTAGGGTTACAACAAGAGCATTTCTGCGGCCGAAGTGATCATCCGCTTTGCTTTCCAAGCCTCCATCACAGTCCTGTGCATCGCGTGCCCCTGTTCTCTGGGCTTAGCCACCCCGACAGCCGTGATGGTGGGGACTGGAGTGGGAGCTCAGAACGGCATCCTGATCAAAGGAGGAGAGCCCTTGGAGATGGCGCATAAGGTAAGGGGCGTGGGCTCCTGTTCCAGGAACGCTAGAGGCTGGGGTCGGTGGTGTTCTGCCTGAGCAGGTCGGTACGTGCACGTCACTATGTGTTAGGGAGTGACGTGTGATCCGTACGCGTTCGTTTGGTGGCTTTCTGAGGAAGCTACACATTAAAGCTTTGTTGGTTGACTGAAGTCTGCCTGTTTGGCTGCAGGTGAAGGTGGTTGTGTTTGACAAAACAGGGACTATTACTCATGGCACTCCAGAAGTGATGCAGGTGAAGTTTCTGGTGGAGAGTAACCAGCTACCGCACAACAAAATGCTGGCGATAGTGGGGACCGCAGAGAGTAATAGCGAGCACCCTCTTGGCGTAGCAATAACAAAATACTGCAAAAAGGTAAGGTGTTTATACAGGCCAAGTTTATATACACAAATGGCGTGTGTTGTGAGAAGAGTACTCGTAGTCTTGTGTGATTCAGGAAGTCGTTGACGTACTCAGCTGGGAAAGCTGAAAACTGTGGAGCCACATAAATAACTTGATACCATGTTAGATGCCCCGAATACTCAAACTTGTGTCTTGATGACTGATTGAATATTTCTCTGCTCCTGTTAGTTTGACTACGCTTTATTTTGTGGGGGTTGTAAATGCGGCGTGGTTTTATATATTTAAAAACTTTCTCGGTTTGTTTCCTTTTTCTTTAGGAAGTGGACTCGGAAACCCTTGGGACATGTACAGATTTTCAGGTAGTTCCAGGCTGTGGCATTAGTTGTAAAGTCACCAATATTGAAGCATTACTCCACAGGAAAAATAAAATGGTTGAAGAAAACAATATTAAAAATGTGACACTTGTGAAAATTGAGGAAAATACGGATGAATCTGTGCAGCCTGCGTTGATCATTGATGCTGAACTACCAAGTAAGCAAACTCTGGTTTATAGAATTAAACGGAGAAGTCTTGCTGCTGTGTTTTTAGGATCCTTAAGAGTGAGGGCACTTTTTCCTGCCCTGGAGAACCAGGCTTGCGTCAAGGCACGTGTGAGACAGTTGGCCATTAGTTCAGTTTGCGCTCACACATCGCTCGGGACGTTTGGATTAAATACAATGTGCAGTTACCTGTTGAATATGGGGCTGGAAAATCATACGGGAATCGTCTTTCAGCTCTCCCTGGTTTTACTTTGCTTCATCCCAAGTTACCATTTGCTAGCCAAAGCTGTGTATATTTGTACAGTTGACGGTTTTTTAATCAGGGACAGCTGACTGTCAGATCTTTCAGCTATACTCGGCCGTCCCATACACATGAGAAGGGAACTTGGTCCTTTACTATCCTGTGACCTGTAGAGAGTAACCCACTGACGTGGTAACTACCTGTTACTGAAGAAACGGTGGTGTCTATCATGCCGAGAACACGTGAAAAGATTGGTAGGGCAGGAAGTATTGAGACTTTCTGTTGGGGTTCTCTGTAATGGTATTTCAGTGTGTACTGGGAGAACCTGGAGAAGATTAGCTGGAGGGAAGCTTCCCGGTTATACCATACCATGGCAGGATTGTATTTTCTTCCTTCAGCTACTGTGACTTCTCGAAAATACTCTGTTCTCATTGGGAACCGGGAATGGATGAACAGAAACGGCCTCCTCATTAAAAGTGAGGTAGATAAAGCCATGATGGAGCACGAGCGGAGAGGCCGCACAGCAGTTCTAGCAGCTGTCGACGGTAAGTTCGGTGCTGTCTTTTTTTATTCAGAGGTTGATTTCTCACAATTTAGAGAGTAACAAGTAGTAATGGCATAGCAGTTATGTCCGAAGCAGAACGATGGGATGAAGAGATCGTTAACTAGTTTTATAACGCTTGCGTACAAGAGAGGCCTCTTCCTGCCTGTTTTAGTTGACAGGGGAGTTGGACGTGAATGCAAAAGTTTCAAAGAGAGCAAAAGGGAAGAAAGGAGAAAGAAGGGATGATTTTATTGTTGGACAGTCTGTGCTTTGTATTGCCTTAATTCTTGTTGCCCTGATACCTGTTCTCATTTTGCTTTTCACCGTCAATATTCCTGTTTCTGGAATTGGTTTTATTGGGGAAAAAAGTTACATTTTTTTCCACAAGCAATAAAAATCTTCATTACGAATGCACTCTTTCTTTCTGTTCTTCTAGGAGTGCTTTGTGGCTTGATAGCTGTTGCTGATACTGTGAAACCAGAAGCTGAGCTGGCAGTCTACACGTTGAAGAGCATGGGATTGGAAGTCGTCCTAATGACTGGTGACAACAGCAAAACGGCACGGTCTATTGCCTCGCAGGTCAGCCGCCACGCGTCTTCGGGTCTGCAGCTTGCTACAAAGCTCGTCCCGGAAGCGCGTTGTGTTGTGTCGATATTGCTTGTGAATATTGTGAGAAATGGTAATGGAAGCACGTTCAGAGTAAGAGGGGACCCAAAGGATCCTTTCTGAGTGGGAACAGCCTCCAGCCTGAATGCAGAGCTGTTTTCCTGTCAGTCAGATGGGTTTGGTCTTGAGCTCATACGTGGGTTTCCTGTTCTCTTCCCGGTCATGTTATTAGAGGCAGAAGCTTCGATAGGTTATGGAAAAGCTGCCAGACAGTTTTGTGCTTTCTCTCTGCCTAGGTTGGCATCACCAAGGTGTTCGCAGAGGTTCTTCCCTCCCACAAAGTAGCCAAAGTGAAACAGCTACAAGACGAAGGAAAGCGGGTGGCCATGGTTGGAGACGGTATCAATGACTCCCCAGCTCTCGCCATGGCCAATGTGGGGATCGCTATTGGTACGGGTACGGATGTCGCCATTGAGGCAGCTGACGTGGTTCTAATTAAGGTAAGAAACAAGAGGGCTTTGTTAAAATGAGATGATCAGAGGGGTTAGGGGGCTCAGGATGTCCTGAACGATTCAGACCAGTGCTGGGGCATACAGCCTTCGTTAGCCAGGAGAACCGGAGCAGAGAAGAAATTGTTGTCTTCATGTTTCTTTAGTGTGCTGGTAATTATCCTGCGAAGGAAACTTCCCGTTTTCTGGGTACTGCAGATTTTGGGGTAATTAAAGCTTGAGAGCAGGCAAAGGCGGGAGAAGAGACCTGACCTTTGGCAAACATAAATGATATTTCAGTAACGTTCCACAGGACCTCTGAGGTCGTAGTCGCTTCTTCCTGCATATCTGCACCACCTTGACAGAAACTAGTCGGTGTGCAGAGCTGTACCGTGTGGCGCTGTGTACGTTACATGTGTTACGGTGACGTGTGGAGTAAGGTCGACGCCGACTGTACGGGCTCTGCGCAAGGCAGGCTAGCGCAGCCTTACAGGATAGTTACTGCCTGTAGTCTGTTACATCAGTTAAATAGGAGTACGCTGACACTACAGGTGTGCTTTTTTCTCTCTCTGACTTCTCCAATGAACATTACCTTGCAGGATGACTTGATGGATGTGGTAGCAAGTATTGATTTATCGAGGAAAACTGTGAAAAGGATCCGGATCAACTTTGTCTTTGCTCTAATTTATAATCTCATTGGAGTTCCCATAGCTGCTGGTATGTGATGAGTTCCCTGCAGTTGTGCTCAGTGAGTGGAGGATTTCAGTGCTGGACTGTTGTGTGGAAGACTATCTGTTGTCTTTATTCCTGACTGTCAGAGGTGCAGAGTTCTCTGCCTGGGGGCGTTGCAGTGGTGTATTTGTGAGCTGTCCTCCTCCCACGTTGGCTGTTATGGTATTAGCGATGTGCTCGGCACATCAGAGTAACTTTCAGGTGAACGGTTTATTGAAGGAACAAGCAGTTCACAGCCAGGCGGGCAGACCTGCTGGCTGCCTCTGGATTCCGGCCTGCTGAAGTGCCACATCCAGCTGTATTCGCCTGTAGGTTCTGGCTGAGAGAAACAACAGAGATTTAATACACAAACATTTGTGTTTGAACACTAAACTGAAGTCCTGTTCATTAACATACTGAAATACAACTAGAATTAGACAGTCCGTGTGAAATTGTATGAGTTAATATATGAATAATGCTGTGTTCCTGCTCTTTCCTTTTTCTAGGCGTCTTCCTGCCCATCGGTTTGGTGTTGCAGCCCTGGATGGGATCTGCAGCGATGGCTGCCTCCTCCGTTTCTGTTGTGCTTTCTTCTTTGATGTTAAAGATGTGAGTATGAACAATTTTGTGGCTCACAATTTGGATTTGAAGCTCAGGTCTTTTGCTTTGAGTGGCAGAAAATAAGTGTGGGACTGTGAGAGATTTCAGAACTTTCCGAAGAACAGCTCGGGCAGGTCTGTGTCCAGCAGCTGTTGGACACTCCTCAGTTGTTCTTGAGGAGTCAGTCGGTCCCAAGGGCTTCTGTCGGTAGCCTTTAAAAATGTCATTTTTGATGACAAATTTGTCATTCTGACAAATCAGAAGTGTGCTCAGAATGGAAGTTGCCTTAGTGGCCTCTGGCCATTTGTGAGGAACCTCGTCAGGACGTGCTGGGTTCTGAAACACGGCGGATGTAAGCACCACGCTGGCACCGAGGATTGTTGCGATAAGGAAACCAAGCTGCTGCGTTTGTCACTGCGTGACTACCGCCTTACCCCGCGGTTAGGAGTAGTGTAGCACGGTGGCGGCGATGGTATCTTTTGCTGTTTAGTTAAAACATGAGGCTTCAGAAGCAGGAGAGTAGAAGAGTTGGTGGGTGACAGCTGCAGTGGTCTGCTCTGGGTCGACCCAGTTTCCAATGTGTTCTGCAGGTGCTCAGCACCACCGAAGCAGTTGAATCCTGAGTGATGCCTGTGTCAGCTGTACCCGTTCTGGTTAGGTAGCAGCCTTGCAAAATCAAAACTTCAATCCTGTATCATCAACCAAACTAGAAATGCCGTGGCCTGTGCGCAATGGTAGCACGTAGGCCGGTTTCTGTCTGTATTTCAGTCTACGTCACTTCGACCTGAGCCGTGTCGTCATCTTCTGTCTTTTCCTTCCTTAGGTACCAGAAACCAAGTTCTGAGAAACTCGAGGTCCGGGCCTGCGGCCAAATGAGGCACAAGAGCCCGTCAGAAATCAGTGTCTACGTTGGGATTGATGAGACTGGGACGGGTTCTCCTAAACTGAGCTTAATGGATCGAATCATCAATTACAGCAGAGCCTCTATAAATTCTCTCTTCTCAGACAAGCGCTCAGTGAACAGCGTAGTTCTTAACGAACCAGACAAGCATTCGCTTCTGGTAGGGGATTTTGGAGATGATGATGACACAGCACTATGAAAGACGCATCCTCCCCCTCCCGCCCCTGCTAAGCAAAGACAAAAAAGACCAAAAAGCTGAAGCAAAATGAAAAACCAACCAAAACAGCTGTCTAGAAGTCCAGGCACGTACTGATCGTTTCTGGGGGTCTTGTCAGATGTAGTTTGTAATGCAGAGAGCTGGTTTTTGCAGTCACTTTTCCAGGGTCTTGTCTATTTTTTAAGCTAGACTCGCCAAAACCCGTGCTGCGGGGCTGTGGCCGAGCGGGGCTGTGCTACCATTCCATCCGGTTTGCAGCATAGCTTTTTTTTGGCACAATGTCAAAATGCAATTAAGAAAACTGAGGAACCAGAAACTCATTTCCCAGCCCTGTAACAGGCTACTTCAGGCAGAGTCAAGTTCAGTACTGTGTTAAAAAATAAATTACTGCACCTGTGTTTGCAGATGGATGTGCCTTACTTCAAAGGCCAGGACCCTCTCGTTCCCGCAGCCTGCCTTTGACCAGAAGTGGTTCCTCTCAAATGCCTTTTCTTTTTACAAACATCTGGCTCCAGCTTTTCCCACTCCTAACGTCACATCATCTCACCGCTTGTGATCTGGATTCCTGCGAGGCAGAGATGACCGAGGCGCTTTGGGTTTGCTTTCTAATGTCATACCCGCGTTTAACTCTATACGTCCACACCCCAGTGCGCTCCTGCTGCTACAGCTGTCCGCTCCAAAGTCGAACGGGTTGGGAGCTTTCCTCATTCCCAGCCTCTCCTAAGCCAAAAACTCCACAACATCTGAGTGTGATGTGCTGTTAGCAGAAATGTTTGGCTTTTAGGGCAGCGGCAGTGTACTTGGTGCTCGCTGCCGATACCTGCCAGCACTCCTCACCTGAACCAGAGTAGCTGGGACTGGTGGTGCGTAGGTTGCCTTTCAGATCTTTACAGTTCAGGTTTTGCAGATACCGAACGCCGTCAAAGAGCTGACCCGCTCCATGGATTGATCCAAAGCTCCGTCGCTTGGGAGGTTCAGCTCCAGGCTTTGTGAATGAAGAGACGGTCCTTGTTCGTTACTGAACTGAAACATCGCAGCGCAGGTTTTGGTCATTAAATCCTTAATAGTACAGATAATCTCAATGAGAAACAAAGGTGTTCATCACCCAGTAGCTAGCTCCCTCTTCGCTACTTAATTAAGCTTGTTCTTAAGCCCTCTGCTGAGACAGCCATCTAAAGCCATGAGTGGGGTCCCTAATGTTGAATTATGTTACGCACGTCACGGAGTGAACTCGTGATTCCAATTTCTGCTTGTAGAGGAGAAGTACTCAGTTCAGAGTACGATCAAGAGATCTCTGAACCTCCTGGGTCTTAACTTGAAGCCTGATGTCGGCGCATGGGTTCTGTCTGTAAAAAGGCTGAAGTAAATAGCTTTTGCCTTTTATCTGAGAACTACCAGAAAAATCCCAGTGTGTGGGAACAGAAGAGTTGTGCTGCGGAACGTGTGGCTAGTACATCAGTACGCTTAGATGGCAGCGAGGAGAACGCCGTCATCTGTCGCTGCCGCCAGCTGAAGAAACAAAGTCCTTCTGTTGCAGGATTGAGGTTCTTCATATCTCTACATGAAATGGATTATTTTTTGATTAGGTTATAGCTCTATGTATAATTGTAGAGTTAAGCAGTGTGGAGATACGTGACTGCAAAGCCGTTCCACAGGGTGATGTTCCCAATTTTCAGCAGCAAAGCTGTTTCTTGCAAAGCAGGGAGTTCCCTCAAACCTGCTGGATCATGTTATGCCAGTGTTCAGTGCCTCACGACCACGCAAACCCTTCCCAAACATTTCCTCCTTCTTGTTTATCCGCACTCATTCTCGGTGTTGCTCTTGGCGCGATTCTGCAGGTGAAATTGAACTATTTTCCCTATTTTTTTTGTCTGGATTGTGCTGCCGGATGGTCTTAATCACGCGGTGAAGACAGGGTGGATCCTTGTGTGCTCTGGAGGGGAGCCCTGCTACTGCCGGTGCTGAGCCAGCCCCTGCTGGTGGCGTAATGGGTGGATGACGGATGCCGTGCTCTCGCTGCAGGGAACAGAGCGGTAATTTAGGGTTAAAGTCCTGGCTGGCAGATAAAGTGGAATGAAGAATTTGTTACATTATTTCCGAATAGATTTTTAGAGCACTTTGACCTTTTGTTGTCCCAGCTGTACCTAGGTGGAACACTCACAGTGCACCGCTGGCTTTATCGCCAGCTTTGCACCAATACAGGGGGCCGTTCTAGGTTTTACCATTTTCTGTGAAACTCAGCATTGCCTCCCGTCACAGCAAAGCCAGGCTGCTTTGCAAAGCCAGGATTCTGAACGAGGTGTGGAGGTGATGATCGGGGAATGAGGAACAGAAGATGCTGGCTGAAGGGCAGTGGATCAGAGCCTCCAGAAAGGAAATAACGAAGCTGAAGAGCGGTGTCACCCGCACGTGGAAGGGTGTGGGGTGCTGGTGGTAAGTCTGGGCTGGAATGGAGGTGGAGCCTTTTACTCCCACGGCTATTCCGTTCTGAGACAGCCTCTGTTGAAGCTACTGGAGAGCAGGTGGCTGCGGTGGTCCTGGCAGAGGCTGGCATGAAGCGATGCCAGCGGTCAGGATCGCTGACCCAGGAACTCCCTTTCAATCCAGTTCTCCTCCTGCGCAGAATCTGTCTGGGCTTGTTTCGAACTCGAGCACACGGTGTGCCTGAGTGACGTACAACTGGGTAAGAAATTCGGAGTCCAGATCTTTGAAAATCAGTTGTCTGTCCAGCTCCCCCCAGGTGTGATAACCATGCTGGAAGTCAGTATCTTGTGATTAAAATATTCTGTAAGGTGCTTTATCTTGAAGAACCAAAAAATTTTTCAGTTTGAATGTACAGTGCAAGTGAAATAATGTGGGAGCCAAATGTTTTCCCAAGTGTAAATGTTTTAATGTGTAAATGTGTTATTCCTGTTGGAGAGTTTGGATTCAGGAATTTAAAATATCCCTTGGAAACACACAGTTACAAACGGGATTGTATTACTAGTTTGTCTATTCTATTGTTTCCTGTGACTGGCTATTTATAAAACCTGTGCTCTATTTAAGAAACAAAGTACCTGTGCTTGAGGCTTTAAACATTGCTCCTTGAATCTTACCAATAAACTTTTAAGAGTAGACACTTGAAATTTTATATGAAAAAGAATGTGAAGCTGACAAAACGCAATGGAAGCCAGCAGGTGTCTTTATTTATTAAACTGTTTAGTTTTTTTGCTTAGGATGTCCAGCAAAATGTTTTAAACTTGAGATTATTTTTTTTATTACTATTCAGTTTTGGTGTGAAGAATGGAGAAATGAGTGCTGTTGAGGAATGTTAATTTAGTGCTGTTACATTTCTTTACGTCTGGAAACATGTAGTCTCACACTTCCTACTCTTTTAGGACTGTGCCTCCATCATTATCATGGTATTTATAAGCTATGTAATAAAAACGTAACATCCAAAGGCTGGTCTGAGTCACGGTCTGTGCTCCCCTTCAAATATCGCTTCTGCTGACTTAGCAGGTTCCGCTGCCAGCTGCGCGTTCCTCCCCGTGACGCAGCACCTCAGGGGTGCGACACCCTTGGGTGGGTTGGGGTTCTGACAGCAGCTTCACAGGTGGGGGGCGCTTCCCTCCCCCAGGAGCGCGTGGGCACAGTGGGAAAGCTGAAGCGCCGTTGCTGTTTGCTCAGCAGGGGCTTTCTCACGTTCCAGCTCCGCTCGACAGCGTGAGGAGTGAGACACTCTGCCTGCGTGAAGCTGTAGGGCTGTTGGTGATGGTTGGGAGGCTGTGGGATAGTCGTCGCGTAAAGCATTGCCGGTACAGAACTGTGGCGTAGCCGAGGCTGGGAGAGACGGCTGGAGGCCACGCAGTCGAAACGCGTCGCAGCAGGCGCGCTAGAGCCGCTGGCCCAGGGCTGAGGGTTTTCATATCCTCACCGCCTCCGGGAGTCGGTCACCCTCACGGTAAAAAAGCGTTCCCTTACGTGTGGGTGCAGCAAACGCAACCTTCCTCCTGCCTGCACGGGGCGCAGATCAAACATCTGCTGTCACTGCGAGCGCTAAATACCCGCCAGAACCAGGAGCCTTTGACGCACACCGACGTCTCCCTTGGAAGCTGCACTGCCCAGACTTGGGCTTCCTGGCAAGAGAAAGGCCAAGTAAGTTACGTTGATGTGGGGCTGCACAACAGAAGACTCACTGGAATAACACATCTGGATCTCAGGATTATCTCAGTTGAAGGGTCTGTAGTTTCAGAGATGGTCTCTGATTAATCTGGAGGACCCTGACCTGGATTCATTGAAACAGCTTATTTATAACAACCTGTATTAAAACCGAACAAAACAACCCCCCAAAAAACCAACCCAGGAGTCCCCACATCCTGTGTCAAATGTTCCTGGGAACAAGGTGCGATACAAAAATCTGTGCAGTTTCCCGGTCACACCATCTGTAACAAATCCCCTGTCACTTCTCTGCCTCTTTAAGTTGCTGCTGATTCCACGGAGCTGGCTGATAATTTACGGAGCAGGTACATGAATGTTCCCTGCTGTAAAATGCCGGAGTTCAGAGTGGGTACAGCCACCTATGGAGGTGAACCCCCACATCCACGGTGAACACAGAGTAGCCCGAAAATAACGTTGTGTCCTTTGCCCGAAAGGGCTGATGCGCAGCGCTCTGAGGGGCGGCTTCTGCTGATAGTTCCCGACGGCAAAAGCCGAGCGGAGCTGAATCGGTGCTTCCTCCTCCCTCCTATTTCACTTGGTGCCGGGACGGCTCTTCAGTGGGGTGTGAGCTGCGCAGCCTGCCTGCCCCGGAGCGCCCGAGCATTGGTTTGTGCTGTACGAAATTGCCCTCGCTAAGGAGGTAGGAGAGAAAACAAGGAGAAAACGAAAAGTTCTACTAGGTGGTTTGGGAGCTGAGCAAATTACAGACTAACAAAGCAGACTTGTAAGTTCCAAAGTTTAAGTGCAATTGGAGAAATATATTTAAACACGATAAAGTGGAAAGCCTGTGAGTGGATCGGGTAACTGGAAATAAGGAAAGAGCGTAGAAAGAGCACCCGGCAGAGTTCTGGGGAGGAATTTTCTCACCGAGCAGCAGAAAAAAAATCCCTTCCATTGCACCTCGCAGGAACCGTGAAACCCCGAAGAAATACTGGTAGAGCGCTAAAATTTCCGGGTGAGTTCTCACCCACCTTCCCCTAGAGGGCCCTGTCTGAAAAACTGCAGAGCAGCACCCGCTTGGGAAGAGGCAGCTGCCCCATCCTGCCCTCACCGCTGGTTTCTTCTGCTCACCAACGCGCAGTTCAGTGGCAAATCCCCAGGGTCTAACTGGGGACTGGCCTTTGTATGAGGTGGTGATTATTGTTTGATCGGTTTGTTACCCGTTTTTCTGTAGGCAGTACCGAAGAGCAAGGGAGGAGCTGACTGCATTAAAATAGATGAACATGCAGTAAGATTGATAAGGGGAGTATGGCTGATATTTATAGGAATATCAAAACGTGTGCCCCAAACACTGTCAGCTTTGGTTATCCAAGAAAAACTGTATTGCAAATGAATTCAAGAGGGTGTAATACTATTTTTTTTAACCCTTATTTTTAAACTGTGGTATTAAAAGCCCACGGTGAAACATATGATGCATGTGTAAAGCCTTTTCATACAAACAGTCTTGCTCTAGGCTTGTCCAGCGATGCTGTTTCTGAAAGCCGGTCACGTAAGGCTGAGAGCCAGCATCTGAGGGGGGGGAACCAGTTATCTCTCAGCCTCCTTCCTGAACTTCTTCCCTCTCTCTCCCTCATGCTTCTCTTCCCTGCAAGTACTTGTGCTTGAATACTGTGCTACTGCAAGGAGAAAAGAATACTTGGAGCTTCCGCTGGAGCTTGGTTTGAAGGGGAAGGTTAAAATGCAGAGGGTGGTTATAAAAGCAGGAAGTTTCTGCAGACTGTATCACGCCATGCAGATGAAGACGCAGATAATTGGTCTGCAAACCACAGCACTTGAGTTCAATTCATATAAATAGGCAGGCCAGTGCACCAAGGGCCACGATCCGTCTAAACTTGCCCCAATCCCGTTCCTTTTGGCTAAACGAAGCAGGCAGGATCACGCAGGCGAGGGATGCAACAGCCTGAAGTACAGCTGCTGCTTCCCATTCCTAGAAATGACTTCCGAGGGTGGTCACAGGTCTACCAGCAGGTCCTTGTGGAACCCCACAAGGCATTTCCAGCCCTTTGCCCTCTTGGCTTTGTTGTACTGGTTAATTTAAAAGTACAGGTTTTGTACTGTTTGCCTGGGCTTTTTTTCTTTAAATATTTGCAGTATATTCTAAATATTTCACAACAGGAGGGAAGGACAGAAAGGTGACTCAAGCGTGGAAGTGAGCTTTGAGTCTCAAACACGTGTCAGCAATACTTCCCCTTTCTGCATAACCTCTTCATAATGCACAAATTCTGGTGCCCCGGCCCAGAATCCCATCTGGAATTACATTCTGGCACTGGAAGTTCTTGTGTGACACCCTCCCTATTTCCCTACCTCATGCTCTTCACAACAAAAAAAGAGAGAGAAAAAGCAAGCGTAAAGCCAGAGCACACTTAATGAATTACGGCTGCAGCTCTGCCCAAAACAACAGATCCCTACAGCTGCGCTACGCCTCTCATTTCAGGTGACTACAGCTTTCTCACACAATGTGCTACTAACCTGTTAGACGTACAGAGTTGTAGTGGAGTTAATCCTATTGCATAGCCTTCTTGGTTGCTTTTACTTATTTTTATTTATAGCTTGCTTAGTCCTTTATTCCTGAATGCCCTCTTCTAACCGGGGATCAGCCAGCGTCCCACTGTCCCCTCTCCCCAGCCAGCCGTGGTGCAGAGCGACGGATACCACACCTTGCCGTACTGGGGCTGCGCCAGCGTTCGTGCCACGCACCGTGACGTTTCTGCTCCACAGGAGGTGGCAGGCAAGCTGTTTAAAATAAAGCCTCGTACTGATGAATGAATCCATTTACCGGGGAAAGCGACGGGTGCCGCAAGGTCGCGGCTGTGGGCTGCAGCTGGGCAGAGCTTTCCTTCCCGAGTCAGCGCTGAGGAATGCCACCGTCCCTCGCCTCTGAAGAACGCGGCGCAGCACAAAGTAGAACAGGGAGAAGGAAATAGCTGCATTTCAGATTGTTTTCATTGCATTGCATGATAGACTACACGTGTACGTGCATTGGGCTAGGCCGTTTTCTGAAACGTCCACTCTCCAGAAGTATGGATCCCTTTAAACGGTTGGGATTTCCCCAGCCATCCTGGAAATGAGGAATTTATCCAGGTCATTTAAAAATATCCTGGGTTTTGTGTTTCCGTGGAGATGTCGGATCCACGTACTGGCTGCCTCAGTGTCTGTCCTTCAGGGAAGGCTCTGCCATTCGCCACAACACTTACAGATAGCCGGCCCCCCATAAACCCCAGAATCACTAATTTGGGTGTCCAGAGGCTGGAAATGGCAGAGGATTCGTTTCACCGAAACCCGATGGAGTGGTTAGAGAGGAAACAAACGAGGCCATGACTCCCAGAGGCTGGAAGCACAGTGCCGCCCTGCAGCCCGCCAGCCGCCGTGCACCGCGGCCCTTTCCAGGAAAACAGGCATTTTGTAGCGTGCGCGTGCAGGTTTATTTTCAATTCTTCACTCAAATGCATTTTAATTTCGTGACCAGATCTCCAACTGCCTCCGGGCCCCGGGGGGCTGCCCGGTTTAGGGAGAGGTGTGCGGTGAGAGCCTGCACCTTCCCCAGCACCTCAGCACCACAGCGCCGGCGGCGACCGAGCCGGGCGGCTGCGTGCGGGACGTGACCAGCGCTCCGCCGCAGCCCGGCCTCCCGCGGGGGCGGGCAGTCCGCTGACGGGCAGGAGGCTCGGCCAGTAGCGATGCGCAGCGGGCAGTGCGGCCCAATCGTTGAGGAGCAGGGGCGGGGCGGG
>VWZZ01006103.1:70344-97518 GCA_013399095.1 Psophia crepitans
TTTTGGGGTGCACCGACTGCTGAAGGGCTCCGTGCATCCTGGATTACCCACCAGTCACAGAAATGGGGCTGTTTCCTCCTGAGGAGGGCTGTGATTGACGGGGAGGGGTGTAAATTCAGGCCTCGCTCAGTTCTGGCCCGGCTGAGGTGGCCGGTGTCCAGCGTCGCCTGCCCTGGGAGCTCTGCGCAGCCAGGCACCCCGCTTCCACACGCACCGCCCCCGGGCTCGGAGGGGAAGGCTCGCCAGTCTGCTGTGTCTTCATTCGGGGAGCACCAAAAAAACCCCAAACCAGGAAACCCACAAAAAAACCCAAACCCTTACTTCGCAGTTCCCGTTTTTCTTGGGAAAAGTGAAAATACGGTCTTGGTCAGCTACTCAAATAACATAATAATTCTGCTTCTTGCATTAAGAGTCGAATCGCAGGTATTCAGCACGTCCTGGTGTAAAGCCCTAAAAAAGGAATTTACAGCTTATTTATAATACAAGGTCTGTTGAAAGCCTAATGTTGGAATCGCTGCCAAGTGCTGGGAGATAAGGGCAGTGAGGTGCATCGTGGTGCATCCTGCTCCAAGTACTCCTCCTGTGGGATTCTTTGTCCAAGGTCACGGTGCTATGACTAGTGTGTGTCTGCAGTAGGCAGGTATGATAAAATGGGAACTTCTCTTCCCTGTAGTCTGTGTCAGGCAACTTGTTCTTTTTGTCTTGTTTCTCTTGCCTTCCTTTGAAGTAGTTCCCTAGAAATTTGATTGCCAGAACCTAGCCCCCACCGTGAGTACTGAAGAAGCTAGTTTGGAATTTGCACGTGCTTCCTAAATTTGGTACAAAAAAGATCTTTTTTTTATCTCTACCAAGTGAATTATTTTTTTTCCATCTGACTTTTTTTTCCCCTCTTCTGGTTTGTCTTGCATTGGCAGAGGATGGGTTAGGCAGCTCCTAGTCTGGGCAGTTATGGCACATACCTGTCTCAGTTCTAGTAGCCCGTCTCAGAATTACAGAGTGCAACAGCAGATGGTGCCAACCTATTTCCCGCCTGCATCTCGTTTCCCTGAAAAGAATCGCCATGTGCTCTCAGTACTACTAAAATCGATACTTCTTTTTTTCTTCTTATATTAATCATAATTTTAGCATACTCATAACCTGCTTATCTTCCAGTCCCAGTGCTGAAGCTTCAAGTTGGGAATGGGGTGGAGAAAGGGTTTTAGAGGGAGCTCAGATTTCAGATATCCTGCAGTGGGGAAAAAGGGTGAGCTGGGTCTTTCTTTTGTAGCTCGGAGGGCTCTGTAAATCAAACTATTCTTTTGTTCTTCTCATTTTAGAATAATGGCATGGTAATGATGCTTTTCTTTCCCCTTTCTAGAACTAGCCCACTGTACTGTGGGGCTGCCAGTTCAATTTCTTTCTGCTCAGCTACTCCTGTTTTGCTGGCAGCTTTTATTGTTCTTTCCATCTGTTTCTGGTGCTGAGCAGGCTACAAGAGAATCAAGCAACTTCCTGAATGTTGTTGTTCTTTAATACAGATACAGAATGATGAAGGGTGAACTGTTACACAGTATTTCACTTTCCTTGTTCTGATATGCTGTTGCAGCCGGTTAGATCTTCCCTCTGTGAGTAATTTCTGCCTGTGCTGTTACACAACACAGCTTCCTGCTGCTGCCAGTCAGCACGTGGGCGCAGGGTATGCTAGTGAGGAATGGCTGATGAAACTCCTCCCTTCCATCCCTGCGTCTGGCGTGGGCAGGGAAGTTACCTCTAGATCCACCCCGGGTCTTCCGGTGGGAATGTGACAAGTCACAGCACTCGTCTGCAGAGAGATTAGAGCTGCAGAGAACAGAAGTTCGAAGCTGTAGGCAATAATGGAAGCGCTTCCTTCAGCCTGCCTGCTTGCCATAGTAGTCCAGCCAAGTATTTTAGAGGCCTCAGTAAAGAACACCATGTCACTTTTCATTATTCACTCCCTTTCCCTTGGAAGCTCCTGCTCAGTGACCTGAGAGCGTGCTGTTTAAAATAAAAAGGTTGTGGGGAGCTTCTTGAATCTCAGTTTTATTTCCTGTTTCAGCATCATTTTACTACTGCGGCCACGAGCATTAGGATGTATTGGTGGGATAGCTTTATTAAGTCGTTCTGCTAGATGTGTGTTCTCCATCTGCGTTCTGTTATTACAAGCAGAAATGGCTAATAACATACTCATTTCAAAACAGAACTTGTGTACAAGGCAGAGCTAAAAATCTGACTCTAATTGTAACATTGCTTTTCTAGCCAACGCCTTTACTGGCAGGTTCCATCACTCTTTTAAAAAGAAATTTGCTAAGTATTTAATTTTATTTCTTTTTTTTTNACTTCAATGTTCCAATGAAGGATCACAAAATAACCAACAATCAACGGTGAGCCATAATTTCCATGCCAGATGGAAGCTTCGAGGTCTTTTTTCTCTGATTTTAGCCCAGTTCTGTTAGCAGTACCTGGAGTGCTGCCGTGATGAAGCTGCCATTACTTGCACCAGGATATTAAAGGTGTCTCAGAGAAGGCTCAGCAGTTGTTAATTAAACCCCCTGCAGCTATTAGCAAACTACAGTAACTGCAAGGCTGCTTCTCACTGTAGCCGCTGTGGAAAGCGTATAGAAAAAGTTTCTTAGTTGTACAAAGCCTAAACTTCATTCTTTAAATATGGTTGAAGTGTTATGACCATTTCACAACCACATCCCTTTGGCTGTGGGTGAAAATCTGCTATACTTGTTGGTAGTATCCAGAAGACCACCTGCCTCCTGGTTACCCTGAGGTTGTGAACTTGCTGGCTGATGTTAGAGTAATTGTTCTAGTGCAGCATACAAGGACACAGGGTTTAGAAGCAGCGGTATCACATGTCTTGTCTTGCTTGTCTGTCACTTGCAGGCAGGTGCCAGTTTTGTTCACCACACTATGCTCACAGCTCCACATTCCCATCATTTCCTTATTGGTTCAGGATCACAGACTAAACCAGGAAGCCCAGTAATGTTCACGTGTGTCCTGGCATTTCTTAGCTACAAACAACCAGCAAGAATTTAGATTATAAAACGCATTTTACTTCCGTGTCCTCCATCACATGGAAAATAGCAGTGAAACATATGAAAACATGCTGGGACAGACAATTTTGGTGATGATTTCTGGACCGCGCTTCAGGATTGTCACAGTCCATAGGAGAAGGGTAGGCTGGGTTAGCTCCGCAGGGCAAGCTGTGCTCTGTGGGATGTGGTTAGCCTCCTAGACATTTGTTCTAGCACAGACAGGTTGCTGAGAAGCTCAGTGTTCCTTCTGGAGTTTACTGGTGGTGATGCCCTGCTGTCTTTTGATGAGAGGCAGGCTGAATTGTGTGAAGGCCAGAAGCAGGACAGACTACTGAAGTAATTGTTCTGCCCAGCTCTTGCGCTCCATTTCTTTTGTCATTTTTGAGGGACAACTCCCAGGGCTCTTGTGTCAGTGGTCACTAAGCCTGCTTGTCTGGTAAACTCTACTTGAGTCCCTTCTAATTTGTGCTTCTCTGCCATTACAGAATCAAGGCAGCTGTTCCTACCATCAAGCACTGCTTGGATCATGGAGCCAAGTCAGTGGTTTTGATGAGTCACCTGGGTCGCCCGGATGGTGTTCCTATGCCTGAAAAGTTCTCCTTGGCCCCAGTAGCGGTGGAGCTTAAAGCACTGATGGGCAGGTGAAGTAGAAGAGCAGTCCAGCATGCAACAGGCCCTCTATGTCAGCGGACCTGGATGCTTCCCTTTCTGAAAGGTGGGATGACAGCGTGTATCTTGTGTTTGCAGGGAGGTCTTATTCCTGAAGGATTGTGTTGGTCCCGAGGTAGAGGCGGCCTGTGCTAATCCTGCAGCTGGCTCCATCATCCTGCTAGAGAACCTCCGATTCCACGTAGAGGAAGAAGGGAAAGGGAAGGATGCTTCAGGGAACAAGGTGAAACTTCAAGTCTAGCTTTTGTGCATGCCTGCTCTGATCTGAATACCTTGTTTGCTGCAGATGGATCAGGAGCCAGCAGCATGTCTAAAATGCTGTTTGCTCTCAGAAGGATATCAGAGATCTGTACCTGTCCGATCACTTGTTCCATGCTGTATGAAGTTTGAGTCAAATGCATTGAATTTCCAAGATGAAACAGCTTAAGTGAAAGGCTATCGATGACTGCTGAAGATGGTGTAGTCTGTAAAAGGAACAAAACAGGGCTGTGCAGGAAATTGGTTGCTGCTTATTAGATTTTATTTTGGGATGTCTTAAACAAAAAACAAGGACTGTTGGAGATAGTTTGTTGTCACTGGGGCCATAAGAATGATGCTTCTTTCTTTGTTATCAGACTAATGTTTTAATACAATGTTTAAACATTCTGCAGCATAGGGATTATCAAACCCTTCTGTGAGCCTGTCTGCTCTCACAAGTAGTCATCTAGAACCAGGCAGCCTTGCACCTCTGACATTTTCTTGAAGGTCAGGAAGAATGCTTGCTCCAGACAGCTGCTTTTCTTAGCGATGGTGACCCTGTTGACTTTACGCAGGCCTTGGCTCCTTTCAGATTCAGTGTGTGGAGTGGAATGCTGATATCATACGATGCCCTTTAAGGACTGACACAGGACTCCTGTAGCTTAAAGAAAAATAGCCCGGAGAACTAATAAGCCTTTGCAGCTGGCAATGAGAAATTGAGCGAGCCTGGACTTATTCACTGCTCGAACTGAAAGCCAATATAAAATCATAGAATATGGTGGCAGGAAGAAGAGTGGGGCAAGAATTTAACTTGCTGTGGGAAACGTTCCCTTGGTTTTGTGTATTTCTGTAATTCTCAGATTGTTTGGCTGGGCGTATGCACCCAAAGCCATGCTGAACCCAGCTGCCGTATGTCAGAGTACCTTCCTGGCATCGCTGCACGGTGTGACACCTGGGTGCTAGCAGAGGCCTCACTTGGGGTGGTGAGCTGGTAAAGCACTTGAGGGGTGGTTGCCTGACTGCCGTTCTTTAAGAGCAAGTGGCTGTCAAGCAGGTCAGAGCAGTCACTACTGTCACAGTGAGCTCTGCTGAGCTACACGAGCCATCCCGTGATGCTTGGAGGATGTCTCCTAACAGAAATGCATCTGTTCTTGCTCACTCCATGCTAAGCTTATCTCCAGCTTTCACTGTGGCCTGTTGTAGCATGCAGGCTATTTATAAGTTAATCCTCAATGCAGTCACTAAATCAATCCTTCAGGAGCTCATCCTTTTTACCTGTGGCACTTGGAGACCACACTTAATTTGTTCAGTTAGCGAGCAGGAGTTTCATCTCATCTCAGCACTGCTTGTCTCTGCACACCCTTTCTGTGTTACCTATGTCCACTGCACAAATCTGGAAATGTGTTGGAGAGAGACTGAAAGGTTGGCAGTGCTGCAGTTCATTCCTGCTCTGTTAATGGATTAGAAACTTGAAGTGGGAACAGTCCTCGGGCCTGTAATAGCAGTCTCGGGGAGTTTAGCGTGGAGTTTAAACCATTTAAACCTTTTTGGTGCTCCTACTGGACTGGGAAAGAGCATATGAAATAGTGACCCACAGGATGAACTGGTGAGTTTCTCCAGCTGACCTATCTTTGCTTTGGGTTTACAAGTCAAATTGCTGACTTCGACTTTAGTTTGAGAATCAATTCCGTGTACCTGAATAGTACAAACTTGTCATTCTTTCTCTTCCTTAGATCAAGGCTGATTCTGGGAAAGTGGAGGCTTTCAGAGCCTCTCTTTCTAAGCTGGGAGATGTCTATGTCAATGATGCTTTTGGAACTGCCCACCGAGCTCACAGGTGTGTATCCATTTTCCTTCCACAGACAGGACTGCAGAGTGATGTCTGCCTTGGAAACACAGCTTTGGCTCAATGAGTTTTCACTTCCTTTTGGGTTTATCCCATTATCATTCTGCTGGTTTGGTTCCTGAGTAATGAGTTTAGTGGAGGTAGTTGTCAATTGTGTATGTTCTTTCAAGTTTGCCTCTGGGGACAGGAGACAGCTGAAGCTCTGAAGACTTAAATTGACTTTTTAGGCTCTGAAGATATAAAAATTACTTGCTTAGGACTTGTATAAATTGACCTACAGTTACAGCAGACCTCTTTTCCAGAAGATTAATAGCTGCAGATGGATTATTCTCATGGAATGTGTTTAGATGTGTGTACTTGGAAACTCTCGTGGTCCTTTTTGAGCTTGGTTTTGTAATCCAGTGCTGCTGGAGGAAGACATCTCTGCTCTTGCTATGCTTACTTGCCCCTCAGCATTTTGGATCACTAGTTAACACTATAAATATCTTGCATATCAATATGTCTGTGCAAAAACAATCTCAGAAAATAAGCATGTACAGCCATCTTACCAAACTAGGAAAACAAAAACCTTGTGTTTGTTTTCATGCAGGTAGTAGCTATTCTCATTGCTGCAGCCGACTAAACGGTCGGCTTTATAATGCTGTGAGTGTTCGGACTGATAGAAATTTTTTTCCTTTCCTCACCCTTTTATTCTGCAGCTCCATGGTAGGTGTCAATCTGCCTCAGAAGGCTGCTGGCTTCCTGATGAAGAAGGAACTGGATTATTTTGCTAAGGCCCTAGAGAGTCCAGAGAGACCCTTCTTAGCAATTCTTGGAGGGTAAGAGTCAAGAACGTATCGACTTTGTATTCCTCTGCAACTTTTCTGTAAGAAATGAAAAGTTATTTTGGCTTGGTTCAAACAAGTGCTTTCCTTTTAACTGTACCTGCAGTTCCAGTGTGTATGTAAGTCATGAGATCTCTGTAAGATGTGGGTTAGAGAGGAGCTACCTGACCATTGTCTGTTCCCGTAGTGATACTATCAGGGTCTGAGATAGACCCCTGCAGTTAGTTGTACAGATGAGCTATTAGATACACATGATGGCCCTGAAACCTTGTCAGTGACCTTTCCTCCACAGTTCAGAGTACAAGCATCCTGCAGGCTCAGCACTCTGTAAGTCGACACGATCTGTCATTATGCAATGGTGACCTACTGTAGCTGGATGGGCCTCTGCTCTTCCACAGCAGCTGGTGTGCAGAGAAACCTGAAGGTGCGAGTCCAAGTGACTGCTCGTGTGTAGAAATTATTTCCCATTGCTGCTGATTTTTGTCACATGTGTACCCGGTTTAGCACTGCAGTTCTATGACAGTCTATTTCAGTTCATCAGGTGAATTAAAATGCTTCGCTAAGTAACACAAAGCTTGGACACTAACATTCCCATGTTCTTGATAGAAGTATGTGGCTTATTCCCGCTCTTTGTGGCCGTAGATGTGTTTTTTAAGAAGTAGTATTCAGTTCTCACATAAAATTTTAAGCTTTTTCTGTGACCTTGGTTATACTGAACAATGCTTTTTTTTCTTTTTATGAGTACTCTTCCAAGGTTTACAGCTGCAGGTGACTCATCAGTAAGTGCTATATACTCCTCACTGCCTTTGATGGAAGGGGCAGGTATGTCACCAAGGGAAAGTTTGTTACCTTATCAGCTGTTCGAGTTAGAGCGGCAGCTGGGATGGCTGAAATGTTAAAATATCAGGCCTATTTGGAAAGTCTGGAGGTGTTGTAAATCCAGTGGGAACAAAATAGCCTTTTTTGAGAGGTGTCCCAGTCTAGGAACTTGCTACCAAACTCATTGTGTGGCCAAGGACCCGTGAATGCTGACTCCATCTTAGTGAGTCACAGGAGGAGCTCGGAGAGCAGGTCAGAGCCAGGAAACGTGTATCAGTTTGAAAGCACCACCGCTCCCCTGGCGATGCCGCTGGTTCCTAGGTGGGATAGCAGATTGAGCAACTCTTGCTCGATTGTACCAGAGGGAAGTCATACTTTGAAGCTGCATGTGGTTCAGCCACAGGTTTGCTACTGCTTATATAGAACAAAATTGGGCCTAGAAGATTAACTGAGAACAATTGTACCAACAAGAAAAGGGGATATGAAATATGTTGGCAAGGAAAGACTGTGTGCAGGAAAGTAATTCAGTGCCAGCAGCAGGGTATGTGCAAGGGAAAGAAATGAAAATGTAGTTCACCTTCACATCTCCCTTGCCTGGAGCTGCCCGCGGCAGGATGGACCCTGCGAGGTTTTGCTGTGGCTCTGTCCCATCCCGTTCCACTTCTCTACCAGTTTAGTTCCCCACAGTGTAACAACTTCACGGCTTAAATTGGGGTTGGTGACTGGTGCACACCAGAGCTCTCCATGGTTGCTAAGTTTGGATTTGTAGGGGCAATATACCTATTCCTTATGGTTAGGTCTGAAAGCATTTTATTAATTAAAATCATGTCATTATCTCTGTTGTAGAGATGGGGAAACTAAAAACAAGGAGAGGAAATGGTTTTGTCTAATGTCACCAAGGAGGGCATGGTCACATTAAGAGTACAGTGCATGCAAGTCTGCTGAGTGCCAGCCTGGGTTTAGCTCAAGGTTGTTTCCTAAGGTCTCCTATGAAGCTTTCTTTTAGATAACAAAAATGGATTTTACATAACAAAAATGCCATAAATGGCATTAAAGAGGGAAGACAGGAGACTCGTTCCTATTTACTGCCTCCTCTGCCATTCGTGTATCATTTTGGCATTGTTGTTCCGTTATCGTTTGTATCTTGTGCCAGAAGCAGTCATCTGCTTTTGGGCAGGGCAGTTCTGTATCACAGATCAGCCTCGTAGTTTGAAGCTGTACTGTGAGTGCGATGGGCACGTGGTGGCTGGACAGTGACTGTGAATGGCAGTGCTCTGATCGCTGCTCTGCCTTGCTGGACAGTCAGGGGAAATCGAGCTGCAGAGTGCCAAATGAGGTTTCTGTTTAAAAAGGAAAAAAACGGAGGGCTCAACAATGCTCTTGTAAGTTGATGTTGAATGCTGGCCTGGTAAGTGGCCAAATTCCCTTTCTGCCCACTCCCAAAACCTCCTTTATTGGATCATTCTCTCAGAATGGCCTTGACATGCCACAATCGCGATGTTGCCGTTACTGAACAGCCATTGACTAAATCTACTTTGATCCAAAAAGTCCTTGTGAGGCTTTGTGCCCTCTTAGCTAGAGGTTACTAGAGAGTGAGTTCTGTCTGAGGCGCTTTGGGCAGTGACTACGTTATTCATTCTTCTTCTTTGTCACTTTTGCTAGAGCCAAAGTCCAGGATAAGATCCAGCTGATCAGTAACATGTTGGATAAGGTCAACGAGATGATCATTGGTGGTGGAATGGCATTCACCTTCCTCAAAGTGCTCAACAACATGGAGGTATGAAAAGAGCAATTCTGTGTCTGCTTCAAGTAAAGAATATGTCCAGAACGTCCCCTGTATATTCTGGTATTGAGTACTGGCTGTCTTGACTCCATGCAAAAGTAGGGAGCGCTGAGAAGTCACTTGACAATCACTTTGCAAAAATCAGATTGCTGCCTATGTCTAGCTAGATGCTTGAAAAAAGCAGTCTTTCCAGAAACAGTTTGGCTTGGCTGCCGCTGTTCTCTTCTGTAATGACCAGTAGCTAAACAAATGCCCCTCTCTCACTTTTCCCAAATAATTTCTCTAGATCGGCAACTCTCTGTTTGATGAAGAGGGATCAAAAATTGTCAAGGACCTGATGGCCAAGGCAGAGAAGAACGGTGTGAAGATTACTCTGCCTGTTGACTTCATCACTGCAGACAAATTTGATGAGCATGCAAAGACTGGGGAAGCTACAGTGGCTTCGGGCATTCCTGCTGGATGGATGGTAGGTTTTAATAGGCAAGGGACTAAAAGAAGTAAGAGGCAGCAGTAGGGTGGGAGTAGAAACAGTAATTGTGGTCCTTTGCAAATGTTTGAAAGCAGTCAAGCTGCCTAGAGTTTTAATGGTTTAATGAAAATGAAGCCCCATGATTTGCTCTGAATTTTTAAGTCTAAAGTAGCTTTTGTGAGATTTGGATTAAAACAGCAAAATTCTTCTAAAACCTTCAGATCTGAATGCAGTAGAAATCCCTTTTATTTGACTGAAATTTAAGTAGAGTTGGCAACAAGACTTCAAGCATCTGACATGGATTTAGAAATTACTTACTCGTACTAGGAAGATCAGTACCACACCAGACTCCACCCTACTGCAGCTGATGGCAGATCTCTCTTTTCTCAGTATTCAGTGCATACAGAGAAGCCCTTGCTTCGTATCCGGGGGTGAGGGGGAAGCTTCTCAGGATCCCAGTTAGACATTGGTGATTTGAGATGAGGGTGGGCAGTAAGCGTATCTGTGGCTTCTCTTGCTTGTCTCAGGGCTTGGACTGCGGCCCTGAAAGTGTGAAGAAGTTTGTTGAAGTCGTGGGAAGGGCCAAGCAAATTGTGTGGAATGGTCCAGTTGGTGTCTTTGAGTGGGACAAGTTTGCCAAAGGAACCAAAGCCCTGATGGACAAAGTGGTAGAAGTAACTGGAAAGGGCAGCATCACCATTATTGGTAAGTAGTTGGATGTGTTTGTTCTTGTCTTTCTGAAAGCAACAAGGAAGCTTCTGCTTGTCAGTACCACGTTAAAATACCTGTCAAACTGTTTTTATTTCCTAATGTTTTTATCTGTCTGTCAGCTTGAAGACAGGGCTTTAAAAACTGCTGCATGTACTAATGCTGAGTATTTGGGAGCAGGACCAGCCCGTAGCAAGGCTGTGGCCCTTGAGCTGAACAAAAGTCTGGATTTCTGTGACACATTGATTTTATTTGTGCTACAGGTGGTGGAGATACAGCTACTTGCTGTGCAAAGTGGAACACTGAGGATAAAGTTAGTCACGTCAGCACAGGAGGTGGTGCCAGCCTGGAACTGCTAGAGGGTAACTGTTCTTTTCTCTTAACTTCTCTGAGCAAATCCCTAGCTCTGGGTGTTCTGCTGTGCGTTGATATTCAAGAACGCACAACAATAGAGTGAATGTTTTCTGTTCCACCAAAGAGCTCCCCATTGCTCTTCCTTTGTAGTCCTCCTAGAGGAAGAGAGGAAAGAAAATGGAGTATTCGTGCAAACAGCACAGTCTGCCACTCCCAGAAAGCAAAAATGCTGGAATCGAAAATAAAACGGCCTTGAGAGCGGGCTCTCCTTTGTGGACGATCCCCTGAGACATGCTAACCAGACTGTTTCAAATGCCTGGTTTCTGTTAGAGAAATCTCATCAGAATAGTCTCGAATTTTTGCCAGAAGTCTCCTTTTCAGCACATTGTTTGAAATTTCCTGGTTTTGGGGAGCCCTCTAGTGACCACTTAGGAACCTGCGTGAGGGTCCTTGGAATTCAAAATGGTGAGAATTTACAGGATTCTTCTAACGAGTTACATTGTACTCTAAATGAGTTTTCATTTCCTCTGGTAATTAGCTGTTTCCCAATATGTGTAAATTATCTAATGCTGTCAACTTCTCTAGAAGAGAAACCGCAGTAAACTGCGTTGCAGCTGTTCGTTTCCAGCAGTTACACGCAAGACAGAGCTTTTGTTTCTGTTGCCTAGGGAGTGATGGTAAAGGGAAAGAATGCAAATGGCTAGAAGGGAAACACTGTGCGACCGATTTATTCAAAAGGACAAACTTGTCTAAGTTTTGGCCCAAAACGTGGGTTTGTGTGTGTGATCTTTTAAATGTAGCGGAAGTCTAGCTAATTAGAAAAGCTTCTGAAGATTAAAAAAAAAAAAGGCTAAAAAACCCCAGCAAACTAGTGAGTTGTGAACAGTGTTAAAATTCAGTGCTGCCACACAGCTTGAGCATTAGAAGGTAGGTTTTCAGAAAAAAATAACCAAAGACCCAACCACCAGAATGGTCTCTTCATTGCTAAAATAGGACAAAGTGCTGAAAATGCTTTAGAAAACATTACATTTTAATAATCATACTCAAAGATGAGCATATTCCTTGCTTCCATCTGGTGGAATGAGGCACGTCAATATCTGGACCTGGATGTTTTAGTCCCAGTAAAAGACTTGAGACTTATAGGAGGCTTTGTTTCTTAATTCATTCTTAAAATTTCCACCACACACTCCAAAATTCGATTTACATGCCACTAGGGATTGAAGAAAGTATGCAGCAACTCCCTAGATCTGTTTGCCATCAAACGTAATAGAAAAAGATCTTTGGTGTTTGGATCTGACCCTAGCAGAGACTTGGATAGAAATTTACCGTTATTGTTAATTGAGAATTGATGACTGTGGTACGTTAAGAATCCGCTGACATACGAGCGCAGCTGTGCTCTGGATACTCGCTACAGCCCTAAAAAGTATTTACTGTGTGGAACAGTTTAAATGTAACCCATATGCTTTAACATTCACAGTCATCAGCAGGAGCGTATGTAGGGCTCTGCCATTTTTAACCTATAATTTCTGATTTATTTTTTTTAATGTTGTAATTGCAAGTGTAAAGCTTAGTTGTTTGAGGACAACAAACAAATTACTTTATTGGTAATTTTTAACTGCTAACAGGTAAGGTTCTTCCTGGTGTGGATGCCTTGAGCAACGTGTAGAGAACAGAGTATCACCCCACTCCTGGTCCTGTGCACAGCCCCTGAGATTCAACACTTCAGCGCTTCTGTATTTCAGCTCTGCGATAGGCAGATCACAGAATGTAAACCGAAACTGGACAGGGTTCGAGGAGACGACAGCAGAGAGATTTTACGACTGCAGTTTACATGATGTGGATTTGTCCACTGTTCTCCCACTTGAATTAACGTAGTGAGTTTAAACTGTTGTTGTGAATTTAGAGTGTATATATTTATATTTTGCCTTTTCAAAGAGATTAATCCCTGTTAGACATGTCTGTTTCTCAGAAAGGAGTGCACTGTTTAGCTTCAATGTTCTTAGCAGGCATTTTCATCACTTGACACGGTTCAGAAACAAGAGGGGACTCCAGTTTTTTGGAGGTTGATTGTAACAGCTGCTGAATAAACATATTTAAAGTGCTCCCAGTTTGTATATGGTCCTTCTTTCAGATTTTTAGAATGGTCTATGTTAAAATACCTTCATTCTAGCATCGGTAGTCGGAGATATTTTCCTTTTTGTGCTAATTATAATACTTGCAACTATTTTTCTATTTTTGTCCAGTGGATCTATAAGCACCCAGTGAACTTCATTGGTAAGGAGTAAAACTTCCATTTGCTCAAGTAATAAAGTAAGACGGAATTTTGAATATGTAAGTCTAGTAAAAAAAGCCCAAACTCATCTAGAGAACTCGCCTCCCGTAATCCACATATACGGGAAACTTTGAAGACAGAGGCAGGTAACCACAGGCACACGGAACTGCAATGCGCCTTTACTCAAGTTTGCAGTCCTAAAAGCACTGAAACTAGGAAAACCACACAGCTGAGACAATGAGGTTTGTGTTTGTGGCTTAAGTGCATTGCAGAACTGCAAGCATTGTCAGTGGAGGACCACCAAGACAGTGCAAATGTGTAGAGTTAGGATTTTAATTTTGACTGTTTGTTGGCTCCTGAGCTTGCTGCAGGACCCAAATGTGAGCGCAGGGTGGCTCTAAACCAAACCCATGACTGCTTCAAACTCAGACTGGCTTCTGAGCATCCAAAAGGGTGTTTTGGGTGATGTTAGCAGTCACAGCTCCACTCATAAAAACTGTAAGAAGCTGTGCTCCAGCTGAACTGCTTGTGTATCGTCCTGCTGGATCAGAGCAACGTAAGTGATGTAAAGCAGCAATTGCCTGGTTTTGTTCCTAGTGAATTCCCAGCAGGTTTTTAGTGTAAAGCAGCCGGGATGAACTATGGAGAGAATCTTTGAGGTAAGCAGTAAGCCACAACACAGAGTATGCTTTTAAGTTAATTTGTATGTATGTACATTTGGTGACCAAAACAAAATGAAAGTGTGTTATAAACAGACACAGCCTACTTGCCAAATTTTACTCTGTCGTGGTGGGATGCAAATTAAAACCCAATAATGCTGAAGTGTGTAATATAATCATTGCATTTTAAAGCTAAAAGTTGCTCTTGCAAAGAAACTAGAAATCATGCAAATGACTGCAGCACTGTGGTTTTCTCCTCCTCCTCCCCTCCTTTGTAAATCTCCCAAGCATTGTCTGATTACGCATGAATGATGCAGATTTTTGCTAGGATTGCTTTCTTGCTGCTACTCATGTTTTCCAGGCAGGGGTGCAGACCTCCGACAGCTGCAGTAACGAGGCAAAGAAAGGAGTGAGCTTGTCTGCCACAAAAAGACTATGGATTTTGGAAATCCAGCACTACAAAAACAAACATTCCACCATGTTTTATAACAGATTGTTCATGTCTGGCTCTGGCAAGCGAGGCCTCGTGACAGCATGGCCCGTTTTAGTGTCACTCTTACACCCCAGTGTTGTGCATTCCCATGGAGCAATAGCAGCCTTTCCCTCCGTAGCCCCCTTCTTGGTGTTCACAGCGAAAGGTTGGTGTGCGGCCCCTATCTCTGCTGGGTTCCCCCCACATCAAAAGCCACAAAACAAAGCTATCTGTAATGAAACAGGGCAAGGTGTAGTAATGCTCCCTGCACACAGATGTTTGTGCTTGAGAACATTTTTCCACCTGACTTTCGGATGCTTGCTTGTCCTTTTGTTTCCACTTTTCTTGTTTTAACTAAGGGGATGTTCACCTCTGCATGCTCAATAGAGCAAACCTTGTACAGCAAGGCTGCAGAGATACTCGGATTTATGGGTTGTTACAGAAAAATGGATTATATTTCCCTGCATAATTTACAATTTACTGTTTACCACAGGAGGTAGAGAAAGCATTTCTGTGCACATTTTATAACAGTCAGTGGTACTTGAAAAAGTTACTCAGTAGTAAAAACGGCACTCACCCTGCAGGTGGCTTGATGTACAGGGACATCAGCTTTGATGTGGCAGAGGGGGCCCAGGACATCCTTAATATTTGCAGGTCTGGCTGCCCAGGAGGCGAGCTGTGGCAAATGTCTCTTTGTAACTGCTAAAACGTGGAAACTTTTTGCTATGGCGCTGCCTTTCCAAGGAGGGGCCTCCTGTGGGCAGCGGCCATTTTGTGAGTGATGCCATGGCGGTGGGGAAGGCATCCCCCTCTCTTGGAGGGAAGGATGAACATCCCTGTCCCCTCTTTTTCTGTGCGTTCCCATTGATGCCTCCTTTCGTGGTGTGCCTCACAGCCCGGACGGTATTTCACAGAGAACTTTTGCGCCTTTAGCCCCCAGGTGCTTGTGTGTCCCAGGCCTGTTGGAGAGGAGCGGCCTCCATGGAGCACCCACCCGGACCACCTCTCCTCCCTCGGCCAAGCCGTGGAAACCTAACGGAGCCTACAAGAGGCAGCTGCCTTCCGACCGGGCGCCGCGCAGCGAGGGCTGCGTTCCCGCTCCGCGCTCGGGCGCTGAGGCGGCGGCGGGGCGGGAGGACTACACTTCCCGGCCGCCTTTGCAGGCGCTGGCCCAGCGGGGGATGCCGGGTGCCGTAGTTGCAGCCGCCTGGTGAAAGTTAATAACTGAATCTGGGGTAGGCACTTCCCAGAGCTCCTCGGTGTCTCTCATTGCTATGCCGGCTTTGTCACCTCGGAGGGAAGAAGAGCAAGATGGATGAGCGGGCGGTCGCTGGGGCAGGCGCCCGCCGGGTAAGGAGCGGGTGTGGAGGGGGGAGGCTCGGGCCGCTGCTGCGAGGCCGGCTGCCTGAGGGGAGTACGGCTGGCTGCTGCCCCGCCGGCCCCTCGAGACGAGAAGGGGGGCTGCGGCCGCCCTGCCCGGCCGGGATGCCGGGCTCGGGGGCAGGTGCAGCGGGGAACGGCGCTGGGGTTCCCCACCGGAGGGCTGCTGAGGCGGCGGTGTGCGGCGCTGGCTCCCGCNCCCCCCGCGCTGCTCCCCGCGCGCAGCTTCCTGGCGCGGGGCCGTACGGCCCCGCAGCTCCCCCGAGGTGCGTCCCCTTTTCGGAGCCCGGGCAAGGGGCTCCCTCACGGAGACCATCGCCTTCCCCGGGTGAGGTGGGGCGGGTACGGGACAGTTGTGTGCCTCAGCCCACAAACCCTGGCACCACGTCCGCTATTTGGGGGTCGCTGCAGGCGCCCCGGGTGGTCTCGACAAAGTCTCGCCATGGGCAAGCGGTGAGGCGGGAAGGCTGTGAGGGCGTGCAGCGGGGACTGTTGGATGTGCATGATAGTGGGGACAGAGGAGTCAGTGCGAAGGGGAGAGCAGAGCCGCCCTGTCCCTTCCCAGGTCCTTTTTCAGGTCTAGGTGATGCACAGGGATGTTTTGCTACCTGCAGTCCTGCAGAGGAGGTCCGGGGCCGCTGCCCCTGCCACCGCTGCCCGCGATGGTGCCTGTAACGCCCTGCTCTTCCTTCCAGAGTCGTCATTGCTGCTGCCCCAAATACCCACAGGGGCTGATCTGGCGCAGCCCAAACTCTGAATTCAGCAGAAGTGATTCCAAATCCTCCTGCTGTCATCTCTGAGGGGACAAAGTGCCAGTCTCTGCGTGATAACCCCCAAAGAGTTAAAAGCTTTGGGTTTGCATTCTTGCCTGGGAGAGAGTGGGGATCCCACCAGCCCCTTGAGGCTCTGGGTTCAGCCATCCCTGCTACTACTTCACGGTCTGCCCTCGGGTTGAAAGATTATGCCTTTCATTAGCAGATTGATTCAGGTAGGCCCATAAACATTCACCGTGAGATTTACCACATGGTCGAAGCAGAAGCACAAATCCCGTCTGTCTCAATTTCAGCATACTTTTTGAGGAAGGTGTGGACTGGAAGGCCAAATCTTTAGCGTGGAGGAGCTGTGGTGGATGCAGGAACTCAGATGACCTTAAACACCCGTGGCTTTTGCCTGATGCTGTAAATAGCCAAGAACTGACTGAATCGCCAGCACGGGTAGCATAGCCCAGCACTTTCACAGTGCAGGCTCCCGGGGGGCTGCTTTGACTTCTCATGAAGTTAGGGCCCAGGCTCTGGCCCTTGGCATTCTTGCCAGGAATCTCCCATCGTGAGATGCATGAAGAAGATCCCCATTCAATTTTCAGGAAAAATTTTCAGAGTGTCATCTCTGATAAATGATCCTCAATTCAGCCCTAATGCAGCATAAAATAGCAAATTCCATTTTAGTTCGCTTTTTACTTTTATTCCACTTTTTAATGATAATTTTCCATTAAGCATCTAATCCTATCCTAGTATTTCTCATCAGTGAAGCTCAAGGTGCTTTACAAAAGAGGTAAAAATACGATTATTCCAATTATCCTTATTAAGGCTTAGGTTTTGGGCAGCTTCTGCAGTTAATATAGGCCATAAATAATTAAGAGTACAATCTAATTAGAAGAAATCCCCAGTCGTAAACCAAAATGCCACACTGAAGAAGCCAGTCTTCAAAGGCACGGCCTTGTAACCTAATCTCCCTGATCAGAACAGCATCCCATTAACCCGCAAATCTTCACTCTCCTGACCTGTCTGCCCCAGCAACAGGTACTTCTACATGCCGCTGTGGGACCCAAGGGAGGGAGAGGGTCAGGGAGTTTCAGTGCCCAAAAGCAGTCTGGAGAGCATTCTCCTATTAAAGTCCCTTTTCTTGTCGTTTGAATAAAGGTCTTGTGTTCAGAGGCTTACCAGAATGTACAGCCCGAACTGAGCAAGGTTAGGCGTAGAATCAATTTAGGGTGGGTTTTTTAGCAGAATTAGTTATTGGAAATAGAACCATTGCTCAAGCCAAAGTCTAGAAGATACAAAGAAGGTTACAGCCTGGATCCAGTTCATACATGACCTAAACAGAATTCTGACCCCAAAACTTTCTGTGAACAGCTTGTCAAATTTTATCAAAGTTGGACATAAACTTTCATGTTTGGGAGTTTAGGCTCTAGATTGCTAGTGCTAAGCTGGGTCTGTGTATCCTGACACCTGCATGTCCCCACCGGGAGCTGACTGTCTCGGGACCACTGTTTATCTGTATAATTCAGCAGGAGAGCTACATGGATGAAATCCTTATTCTTGTTCCAAATACCTGCTGTCACGTATTACTTATTCTGTGGGAATGTTTTTGCTCCGATTTGTGGTTGCGCAGTGTTCAGCAATGACCTAATTGCAACGTTCTCATTAGACAGAGAAATTTCTGAGTTTGGCTTTATGGTTTACCTTCTCAATAAGTAAATCATTGCTCCGTAGCACCGTGTACCATCAGTACTGTCCCTTTAGCGCAGTGTTTTGTGAGGGATCATGAGGCTGATGAAGGCACTTGAAGCATGTGTATCTACAACAGCTTCTCACACTTCACCAATGTATTGTCTAACTTAGCTCAAGAGCAAGCGCAGACCATCTTGTTGATGAAAATGCTTGAATCTGATGACCTGTAGCAGCTTTTCTGACCACTGAAGAAACTGCACCGATGTTCGTTTGACATTGGGCAATTTCCTTGGAAGTTGGTGATGTACAAGCAGCTATAAATAAAGCTGAGAAAGGCCAGACTGCCTTTCTGTTTCACGATGAGACTTAATCTTGGCCAGGGAATGCTGGTGTAATTTTCAAATGTAACTCAAAGAGATGTTGATTGCAAGTTACGTTAAAATGAGTCCCTAAGTTACTTAGGGTCTTGCGGAAACCTATATCTTGATGTATCTGTGCTGTAATGTCTTCATTTATGTTGTGTTAAACTAGTTTGGTCTCGTGCTGGAAGCTTTGACTAGTAAGGCACGACTGGAGCTCAGAGTAATGCTGGAGGACTGAAAATGTACTACAAATGAGAGAAAGGAACCTACAGAAATAAGGAAGCAGGGAGTGCAGACATTTTGAACAGCAAAAAGAAAGGGTGAGAACAGAAGAAAGGGGGGAGGGACAGAGGAAGGAAAAATATTTTAAAAATAGCAGGAAAAAAAATGAAACACCACCATTCTAGGTGATGATCGGTGTGGTGTGGGTTAGGCTTTGCAATTGAATCAAGTTTCCCGAAGAACGTTATCGTATGGTACTTATGGGAGGGAGGAGAAGGGAAGAGGGTTCCTGGAGAAGTGCATATCCACACAATGAGGCCTTTGGTTTCTTCCCTTGCACATTTGTAGAGCGCTCACGTCTTTTCCCGACCCCAGGAGACATTCCCATTTCCTTTCATTTACCAGTGTTTGGAAGGCGGAAGGAGATGAGGCACTGTTGGGTTCCCTTATTAACTTAATCTGTGGGAAGCCCTACATAAATCATTGAATTTCCTAGTCTTGATAGAACGAGATATTTGTACAGTGAAGTCAAACAGAAGATCGAGGTTCCTGCACAGGGAGGCTTTGACACTGTTCCAGTCCTGTGCCTGTGACTCTTACGCGTGCATTTCTTTGAAGTCTGAAGCTTAGGAGTCTGCATTAATGATCAAGGGACAGAGCTGAATACGGAATTCATATGGTACGAAGGTAAAGGTGTGGGTATGAATGTGGGAAGAGAATATTTAAGAGCAGTCTGGCACGTATAGTTAATAATACTTAAAAAAGCAATCATGTTAATTTCCTCTTGTTACTCAGTTCTCAAGGCTTTTCGCATCTTCGCATTCCTTGTGGATCAGTGATCTCTGGCTGGGTCCTGTCATGTCCAAAATATTAAGTTCTTTGGAAAATAGAAAACTTCAGGTTTGAAACCTTTTGTACAGTGGGAAAGTTGCTCTGATCGCTTAGGCAGGAACCTCTGTTCCTCATGCAGTGTTTGAGAGCGCTGCGCTTCCACTTGGCTGTCACTCCGTCTCATCCAGCCAAGTGTCGGTGATCCCTGAATGCTTAAAAAGTTTCTTGGGACTCTCCGGGGATGTGAAGCTTTTCTGAACATGAGATTTTTCAGGAGCAGAATGCATTAGAACAATTATTTCTGACTTTGACTTAACGACTATGTTAAAACTCAACAACTATGTGAAAACTCATTTATTTTTACCACTGTGTGTGTTCCTGTTAGGGCTCTTAGCTGTTTCTCTAATTCAGAAGCTGTTCTTCACATATTTTACTTCATAAAGTAAACTAGTCAAAGTAAAATGCTGTGTGTCTTGCTGCACCAATATACCGATACCTATTGACTGAAACTGTGAAATAGACCCTGGGTTCCAATTTCTGACCTGCTATCTTAATTGCTTTTTCCAGAACTCCACCCTAATTGATGCTTTTTCTTCATTGAACAGCAGATCAGTTCCCCTCTAAGCCCCAGGATTACCAAAATTCAGATGTCTTTGAAGAAGCAAAGGTCAGATTTCAATGCTTGGCTTATACATAGGGACCTTATGAAGCAGGTCCCAAGATGGTATTTATGTCCTACCAGATACGCAGCTGCTTTCAAAATACTGGCCCTAAGCATCAGGGATTTGCAGTCTTGCTCTGGAGTCTCCCATGCGGTGGAGGGGAATAGACCTACGACAGGGCCTTGGTAAGGGAGCACGTAGCCCTCACTGTTATCACTCACGCTCCCACATTCAGTGGTGTGCGGGTTGACTCTGCCCCTCAGGTGGAAAAACTGGAGGCCTTGAATCATTGGGACCCCTTTCACAACCTAATGTTGCTGCTGTAAACTGAATTTCTTCAGCATCCCAAATACTCTGAAGCCATCCTCCTTAACAAGTTGAGTGCCTTGCAGGCATTGAGAGGGAGGGATGGCGGGTCCAGCCCCAGCAGTGCAGAGCTGAGCTGGGGCAGCAGCTCCGAGCTTGGCAGCCGTTCTCCAGTAATGGCTTTACTCTGACTCAAATTGATAGGGCTGCGTTATAAAGCCTTATGTATTTTATTTTTTTGAACATTGGATTTCTCTATGTATTTAGTACCATAGTGTAAATGAAAATTTATGAAGGTGTCTGAAGTCTTTGGATCAGATATGTCATGTAAAGCTCTGACCCAAAGCCCACTGTAGCCCAGCAGAAAAACCCCATCTCTGACATTGTTCTCCCCTTTTGCCCCCAGGGAATTAAAAAGACAAATTATTTTAAGCAGTTCAACATGTACTGAGCTTTAGTTCGTTAGCTAAGAAAGAGTATAATGTCTTTCCAGGACTATGTTCAAAACTAAAGAACAAAGAGCTACCTTGAAAAATGGCCATTGGGAAGCAGACCGGCAAAAGCCAAGAAACTTGAGCCCTTTGCTAATGAATACTCTGTCCTTAACTCACATTGTCTCTTTTGTTTCCCACACTTTCATGAGCTGCACATGGATTCAATTTGCCAGTCTTTAACCCTCCTTACTGATGCCTGATCTGTGCACAGTTTGGAAACTAGGACAGCTGTCACTTAGGTACTTGGCTTTGGTGATTTTGGTTGGTTTTTGGTTTTGTTTTGTTTTTTTTTTTTCTCCTGATCTGTTTGTCCCTGTGCAGTCTCTGGCTCAGACGAGGTAAAGCAATGCAGGAGGGGTGTGGACAAGGCTTGGGTGCATACTGGGAAGAGGGAGTGAAAGCTTTTCCAGCTCCCTGGCAAAGGGTGTAACAGAGACAGGGCTAGGAGCAGGTTTGCTTTGATTAAAAACATAGTAGCATTTCCACTGTGACTGCCTCAGGGGAAGATGTTGGTGCTATACTAGGACTTTTTTAAGAAGAGCTGTTTTTCTTGGCATAGCTCTAAAATTGATGGAAAGTCAGGGTGGAGCCAAGGGATTTGGCATCATGGGAACTTCTCGCACCGGCTTGTCTTTGTGCTACAGCACAGCTTTCTGCAGAGAGAAGCATTAAACATCAGAAGTTTGTTTGCGACAGTGAAATTTATTCCAGTGAATGATGATTGCCCAAAGTAAAAACACTTCTTAGTGATGACTGTATTGTTTCCAAAAACTTAACTAGCTCATAGAGTTGCTGTTTGCTAAATTGATAAGGATCTAATTAATCATCCATTTAAAACAAAAAAGGCATTCCATATACAAAACATAATGCGTTTTCATTCCTTCTTTTTCTTCTAGATAACTCATGAGCAAAGATCACCAGCAGAGAGTGCTGGTGCTCTTCCAGCATGTGGCAGCAGCTTCTGTAATTGATTGTAAAATCTAATCAGACTGTTCCATGATTCTATTTTTAGTTTTTCATTTCTGTGAAAATGAAATGTTAATCAATTATCTGTAACTTGATATCTTGCTGTCTCTAATTATCAATCTCTTTGTAACTTACTGCAGGAGAAAGATTGTTTTTAGGAGCACAGCTATGTGCTCAGAAAAATTATAATTGCCACTTTTTGAAGCAATTATTTAACAGAATTTTTTATATTTTGTTCCAATGCATTTGACCTTTTTTATGCATAAAATTATTTCTCCTTTCACTTATCTACTTTAATTTCATGTTCAAAATAATCTGTTTACTATTCAGTACAGCTTCTATGTAGTGGGGGAAGATGACTCTGCTCATGTAATTAGTAGAGCTCTAGCATCTATATGGTGCTCACTGTTTCACTGAGACCATACTTTTAAACTTCCCAGGCAATGGAAGGTTGCTTCCAGCCAAGATTACTTTTGGCTTTGCCTCTTTTAGTTCTGAGTCTGATTCTGACATCAATGTTAAGGACAAGTTGCAAAAGCTTTGAATCAAAAGGCACCCCTCTCCCCTGTCCCCATGGTGTTTATGGATACAGTTGCATCTTTAAGTCCAGGATAGTTTGAAGAGGTTAGGCTTTTTGTTTTCAAATCAGCTGTGATTTTCCCCTGTTAGTCTTTATGGTCGTTGGAATACCTGTACTATCAAATCTGTTTTTCTGCTGCAGAACCTGCTGGACATCTCATTCTCTGGTGACTTCATACATTCTTTAGTCATCAAGAGCAAACAAAGACTGTGTTCAAGTGCAGGGCCTCCGTGCCTTACACTTAGAGTTCACTCTGATCCAAATCCATTGAAAGTTGAGGGAATCTTGTAATTCATTTCATCAGATTTTGAAGAGACATCTCTTTTTAAAGTGGCATGAGAGGCAAGAGTGCAGAGAAACAAGGGAGATGGTCAAGTCTTGTACACTAAGGTGGTTAATGTACAACAGACAGCAGTTAAAGGCTTACAGGTCCCTCTCTGGGAGAAGAACAATGTCTTGTAAGGAAATCCCTTTGACCAGACTAACCCTGCTGTTCTTATTTTGCCAAAACTCATTTGAGTCCAGTTGACTGGGATGTGAACGTGTTTAGAGCAAAGCTGAAACATTTAGTTTGTTTCTTCTTAGTTGGCAGCTGTTTATCACTCTTCTGGTTCCACAGCTTTCTTCCAAAATTCTGCATAAAAAGGGGCCAAGGTTTGGCAGTTAGAATAATTCACTTGTAAAGGTGGTACTTGATCAATCAGCTCACAAGTGACACATCACTGCTGACCTATATATTGCATTTCACTGCGGTAAGCTGTTTCTTTTCTCCTCCTTCCTGTGCAGGACGAGAAACCATGCTGAATTTGAGTTACACTCCATTAGAGGTACCATTCCGGACCAACGTACTTTTAAAAATCTTCACACGCAGTAACATACAAAGCCTTAGATGAGCAGGAGCCACATTACAGTGTAAATCACAACACAGACAGGACGTGAAGTTGGCTATGCAAAAGCCTCTGTAGCAATTACTTCTCTCCTAGAAGTTATATGGTCATTAAAGTTTTATTATATGGAATAATAAACTTGTGTAGAAAGATACAGCAATTACGTAGTCAAGGACAGAGGAATACATAGTGCATAACTATTCCTGCTCTTGTGTTTTGAAAAGTAGAATATTTCCAGCGATTCTGCACATGTCAAGTTTCATGGTAGTAATTTCTGGTGGTGTTGGGCTGTGAATACCTGTCATTACCATCTGTTGGTGGATGATAACTGGTTTTACATAAAATTAATGCCTCATTCTCATGTCTGTAAGACTGATTTCGTTTCTCCTCAGAAATCATAGCTGGTCTCCAGCCATACCCAATGGCAAGACCTGAGGGAGCCTTTCAGGGTGTGTTACAGCTCGAGGCTGGATATAGCAGCAACATTAAATCCTCTAAATACCACTTAAAAATGGCCGTGACCACTCTGAAGACCCAGGTGGTAAAATGGCAGCAAAAGCTGCAGTGCTGTACGTCCAGGTTCACCGTGCATGTGGGCAGCAGGGCAGGTCCTGTGGCCTCGCAGAGACTCTACAAGTCTGGGCTGAACTCGCAGCACGGCTTTGGACAAACCACTTAACCCTCCTGTACCTTGGTGCCTTCTCCACACGCTTCTTGTGATTCTTACACAGTTTTGAAATCTTCCAATCTGGTTTTCATCTGTATCCCCTAATGTATTTCTTCAGTTACTTCCTTTTCTTCAATGAATATATCTATCAAACTGACTTGTACTCCTGTGGCAGGAAAGATAATCTGCCTTTTCAGATTTACCTATTCCTTGCTTCTGCTCTCCTAGTAAACTTGGCCTCAGCTCCTCTTAGTCTTTGTTACTATTCCTTGCATTACTGCTTGTTTACTGTAGGGCCGTTATTTCACCCAACTATTTACAGACTAGACAAAGAGCCCTCTGCTTTGGTGGTGGTGGGAAGGTACTGGCTGGTCCCAAGAGCTAAATGGCACTTCTGAGCACTGTTAGCAATTTTTTTTTACGTGCAAAAAGAAAAGCTCTGTTAAACTGGCCTGAGATCAGAGATCCACAGAGATTAATTTACACTCCTCTCAGCCGCGCTGAATGGACGCAGGACTGAGCGGTGATTTCTCTCTGTACATGAGGGATAATATCAGCAGCTTCCTGAGCTCCAGCTGCTGTGGACAAAGGACGGCAGAGTTACAGCGATTCCTGGAGGGAGGAACTTTAAGATGGAGGAATTTTAAAGAATGTGAAGGACAACCTCTTAAAAAAAAAAAGTAGGTGGAGCAATTCCAGGTCATCCAAACACTTCGTAAGCCCAAGATTTATTTGCCTACTTTGAACTACTTTGCCGTTGTGGCATTTATCTTTTGTGCTTTTTAACACATCTACTGTAACCTTTGTATGATTGCATAAATTGGCCCGAGTACGCTGGAACAGTTAGTAGGAACCCCTTTCTTGTGTTGTTTCCTGAATTCCCACATTGTGGCATGATGTGTGTATGGAAACTGCTCGCTTCCTCCGCTGGCAGCCGTTCAGATGTGTGCTGTGACTCCTGAGGACTGGCCTGGGCGGGGAGCCGGGTGAAGGGAGGATGCAGGGGGAGAATATTTTAAGGAAGAGAATGTGGATTTCGTTCATCTTTGTTCTTTTCCAGTTCCGATAAAGCTGTTATCTCCAATTGTGTGGGTTAAACATGAGCAGTGCTAGTGCTCGGTAGAATAAACAGCGGCAGATGAGTTGAGGTTAATATGCCTAGGGCAAGGCTAGCTGCTTTTCAGTGTCTGCATTAAGCAACATTTTTACTTTCCTGATGAGTCTACCTTCTCTCTTTACTCCCCACTATTTTCTTTTAGCATGTGGGAGGGAGGCAGGATGTGTGATTGAAGCACAGTTTATAACTCTAACTCGCTGTAGCTATATATTTCCCTTACAACTTCACCCCACAGCATCTAGCAAATATGTGCTTCGTTAGCTTGTTCTGCATTGTCTTTTTTGAGTTTGCAAACTGTAAGGTTATGGGATGCTAATGAACTGTTTACATGTGTTTCTACATTTTTTCCACTGAAATGTTCCAATGAATGAATGGCAGTTACGAGGGGAAAACTAGATGTTTATATATGCTGCATTTGGGGTTTCTGAAGTTCCTGACTTCCTGAATATTTTTCCAGATCTTTTGTTTCAATATTAAGAGTTGGGAATATTGGAAAGGATTTGTTTGCTTACAGCAATTAAAAGGTAAATGGCTGAACATGTTATCTCTTCTCATGTGAAGAGCCCAAAGGAACTCCTGCAGGCCACGTTCCACAGTGCAAGGATTTCACTTGTGGGCCAGTTTTTGCATATTTAGTGCTTTCGGAAACTGGTGTCATCTTATGGCCAAACCTTCCCAAACTGGGACTGCTTCATGGGCTTGGTATTTGCATGGTCAAACCTTAGAGTATTAAGTCAGCTGTGGACACACCGTGACAGCTTCTCCCATTTTTTGTGTTGCTCTTTCATGAAACTACAAGTTCAGTGAACGGGAGCTGGGAGTTCACGGACAGGAGTGACCTCACAGCGGGAGGATTCGAGTGCATTGTATGCGAAAGCCAGAGGAGGAGGTGGATTGTGAGAAAGGCAAGGTACCATTGCTTGTACACACACACATCCCTATTCAAGGGTCAGTTTGTTATGGGGGGGAGGGAGCTTGTTTAGACTCAGGATTTGGCCCGATTACAGATGTCAGGCTCAAAGTTAAAGGTGCATACTCCATTTCAGAGCAAGAGCTTTGCCTCTCTGATGCGGAGGTTGGTACCACTGCAGAGGTGACTGTGTTATTGCCATTATCAAGTGCTGTTCAGCCCTCCTAAACAGGGAGACTGGCTTAAGCCTTTGTCTTTACCAACATTTTGGGGTCCTTTTACAGGCCTTCTTTGAACGGGGAGACAGGCACAAAGGTGCTATGTTCATGTTTTTCTTTAAAGGCTGTTACCTGTTTCAAGACAAACTATTTTTTTTTTTGAAGTTGAAATTCCACAGTGCTAAAGCCTTCAACAGAAACATCTGAATGTGGCTACTGTCTTTTATCATGTGGTAAAATGATAAAACACAGCAAAATTGTGGTTGCATTTGGGGAAAATACTGAAGTCTTCCATGTCCTCTTTGCACACCAGCGAATAGGTCCAGCTGTGTCAGGGGAGCAGGGGTTGGTGGATGTTTACTGTAACGATAGATTGGGCCCTGAAAGACTGTGATGTATATTCTAGTATTAAGTTTTATATATAGGGAACTCCTTTAATATGCTGCTTATATGCAGTTAGTCATGATCAGTTCGTGCCACGCTTTACATTATTTTCAGCATTTGACCAGCAAAAAGTGGGTGGCTCACATCCTTGGCCGGTGTACGTGGGTGTAAACCCATTTAACTCCACCGACTTAGCGGATGGTTTTGAGCCCTTGGGGCTAACTCCTGTGAAGGCTGCTGGGGGTGATGAAGTCACTGGCCGTGTCAGTTCCTCCCACCTCCCCTGCGTCGGGCTGCTGCAGAGCTGAGTGGGGCGACCCGCGCCCAAGTGCTCGTTAACAGGTAGCGCGGCGGGAGCTCCGCGGCGCTCGCTGCACAGGCAGGCTCGGCCGAGGGACGGCGGGACGCGCTCTCCGCCTGAGCCCTGCCGGCGTCCTACCTGCCCGAAGCTCCGGGCACGGGCCCTTCCCAAGGGCACGGGCCCTTCCCAAGGGCACGGGCTGGGCGCAGCGGCCGACCGCAGCTCGCTCCTGCGGGGGGATCGGCGCCGGCTCCCGCGGGGCGCGGCGAGAGCTGCTCTCCCGG